>CM024588.1:30536244-30738942 GCA_014182565.1 Eucalyptus marginata
ATCTCTTATTTTTTTTTGTTATTCCCTTCTGTGGCTCATATGATATAGATGTTAAAGAGATAACTAAACATGTTAATTGATTGATGAGAGGCATTTGGTATTTAGTAATTAAGACAAGAAACGTTCGGCAGACATTTAGTTCCTAGCACTTCGGGAGGTGCTCAGGTGTTAAAAGGTACATAGTAGATGCGGTTTTGTGTAAGTTGTGATGGAAAATACTAATAGTTGCCCTACGTTTGCACAATCGTGAAATTTTAAGGATGATAAATGACGCAGTGGGGTTTAAAAGACCAAAATCAAACGCTGGAAGATGTTTAGAAACCCATAAATGTATTTAACCCTTAGGTAACATATGAAGTTATGAAAAATTTATTTATTGAGTGGCAAGAGCTAATTTCGTGTAAAATATATTCTAATTCATTACTTAAGAAACGCCACCAAGTTTCTAACGAGATACCTAGTCAAGAATCTGTCTTGCATGTTCTTGAAGTTTGTCACCTCATACTGACAGGAAAATGTCATCGAGAGTTTCCCAGTGGAAAAATTATATGTGCTACCTACTTAGCATCATTATTATCTGTCAAATTTAGAACTTATAAGCCCGGAAGAATTGCTTAATTGTTAGGTTAAAATACTGATCTAACTGACAGGCGCCTCAATCTCGTCAAGAATAAAGCCTTTTTTTTGCAGTTGATTGTGGACTGTGTTTATGTCCACTTTTGGACATAGCTTTTGTCATTTCGTGTTCGTTTTCATGGTGTCTTATTTACTCGCACATGTTAAAAGCCGAACCAAAAAAAAAAAAAAAAAAAAAAAAAAGCATGTCTCACATCGATATGCAGCGACAAGTATAGTGTTCAAAGACTGCTTCTTAAATGTCTCCATCCCTCCAAGACCACTGGACTCTTTCTGGAGGTGATGCTGAATGATTGATGAACCATTCTTTTTTCCCTTTTCCATTATGTCGGGTTTATTCGTGTGTCGATGCATGTGTTTGTGCGCTGACGTTACATCCAAAAGCAAAGACAAAAAAAAAATGCACAAGCCGACTCGGTTTTCAGTACATTTCGGACCTTGCATTTACCTATATTTCCAAATCCTTCCATGTCTCATTCAATATTCCATAATTACAGTCTGAAAACTTGCGAGTCCGATGATGAAATTCTTTGAATTCGCAGGGAGGAGATCCAACGCATCAAGGCAGGAAATCCCGATATAAGCCACAGGGAAGCTTTTAGTGCTGCTGCGAAGAACGTAAGTCTTACAGCCATCTTTTCTTTGGTCTTTTTCCTTTTCCTCTCTATTGAGAAGTCGCTCTCTTGCCTCATCTCCCTCCACTTGTTTATTGGGTTCATTCATTTTCCTTTATACTTTCCATTTGAAACATCCAACTTGGGATGTTTCATTAGAAAAAGCTTTCGATTTCTGATGATCGTACGTTCGTGTTCTTTTCTCCCTTTTTGCAGTGGGCCCACTTCCCCCACATCCATTTCGGACTCATGCCTGACCAGCCCGTGAAGAAAACTAATATCTGCCAGCAGGTAATATGCTTCGAAACCCTAAAATCAGTTCTACTACTAATTAGGCTATTAATCATTCTATTTATGGAGATTGCGAGAGGACACGTCGTTAGATGACATATAACATCGAATGTGGGAGCAGCCTTTTCCTTTCTGGTAAGCAAAATAAAAATCAAGGCAAGAAAAGAAAAGAAAAGAAGCTGAATTCGTTAGTATCATTTCCAGGTCAATGAAGAAATATTATGGGTAAAGGGGATTTCTGCATCATGGTCGATATGACTAATAAAATGATATTGAAATTCTGGCATACCTCTAAAATAATATGGTTTTGGGAATTTTGCAGGAAGGAGAGGATGTGCTGAGAAAAGATGGTGGGCTCTTTGCAACTGCGAATGTGGGAGTGTCGCCTTACTGAGAAAATCTACGTTGGGTGTCTGTTTAAATTTCTGGAACTGTTCTTCCTTCCCCCTCCCCCCTTTAGGGTTCTTCATTTGCGGAGGACTCTCGACTGTTCACCTGTTTTGGGATTGCTTAAATTCGTGTTTGTCATGGTCTGATGGGGTAACATTCCGAAATATGCTAAAAACAATGTTTGCAACTCGACTTAACAACTAATTTCAGGAGACTGAGACATGCTCTCTCTCCTTAATTTGTGTCCACAATTCTAATAGATAACACCTGCCATAAGGCATGACTAATATGTTACTAAAGTGATAATATAAATATCATCATATTCCGAAAATCTTTTGCACGTTTTAAATTTGAGCTAAATCTAAATCATCCTGCAATAAAACAAACTTTGCCCTTAAATAACTGAAATGAGAACCACTCCTCCTGAGTTTTTTTTCCTATTATTTCTGCTCTTGAATCTAGATCATACTGTTTTGCTACTAATGATTAAAGATAAGGCTTATTTGATCCTTTTTCTTGTTTTTGTCCATTTTACATCGATTATTCAAATATATTAGAAAAACCACATTGTCATAGATGATACTGCAAGGGGTTTTATCGCATTGAATGATGAAATTATGGTTAAGCAAATGTTGATAATTTAATAAGTACATAAATAGTACAGATACATGAGCTTAAGCCAGAAGGCGTGTAACAACTAAACAGTAGCAAAAGTAGGGCGCATTATGACCCATCAGTAATAGAAGAACGTAAGGCCCAACACGGACATCACAGGAGCCCCAAACTTAGAGGATTGGAAAAGTTCAATGAGTGGCGTGGCGGCGGCCACCGATGTTGGCTGGAGCTCCGATGAGCAGCAAGGCGTGACAAATGAAGACGATGAAGCTTAGGCAAGGATTTCTGTAACAGGATGCGCAGGCAGCACCCGTGATCTGTTATATGGAGATGATGAAGGACAGCGGGCCTCACCAAACTTCAGCAGGGGAGAGGCGTGAAGGCGGTGGCGAGTAACCAAACAGCGATACCCTTTCTTAAATAGACATTTGACCAAAGGGTTAGGGTTTATTGCAGGCAAACTGCTGATAATTTTTACGCAGTACAATGACATAAGTGAGTAAAATTTTGAGCAACCTTATGTAATCTAGTACTTACAACACTTCAACTGCGCCGGCGCCAGGCAGCCTCCTCCTCGGGTGATTTTCATGCTTTTGCGCATGAAGAAGGTGATTGTTTTTTTTTTTTTTTTTTTTTTTCCTTTTGTGCGTCCAATAGCCAAATTGCTCTCTCAATTAATTGTGGATGGAAATTAATGATTTTGATAACAAAGATCGTGAATTTGGATAAATATGCAAATACACTCAAAACACGGATTTTCCAGTGAATAACTTTCGTTTTAAGCTGCCAGAGAAGACTGAAATTTACCGTGAAAATTGATTTATAATGTAGAAACAATTCTGAAGCAGTGTCACTATTTGCTTTTCATCTTCTATTGATCAACACATTGGCATTGAGGTACGGGCTAATCACGTGCAGACATAAGAAAATGACGGTTATCTTTGTAATCGGGGATGTGGGGAACCTTAAGAATGCGCTTATTTATATTTATGTCCTTATTGTTTTGGTTTCACGCTTCTCTATTAAATAATCCGTTATAAATACATTGTCAGTCCATTTTTTTTTTTTTGTAACCGAGGATCCGCCGGGCCACCTTTCGCTTACGCTAATCGGGGTCCCACGGCCTCTACAGCACCCGGATAGTGCTTGCGGCTGGACGTTGTCAGTCCGTTTCTTAATAGCTTAAACTTTAGAGAAATAAAAATTTGTTTAACATGGTATCGAAGCATAGATCAAGTATTTGAATCTTAACACACACACTCTCTCTCAAATTTCTCCTGGTTATTATACCCTATTATTCTACCTGCTTTCTTGGTCCAACCGTAATCTTGTTGACATGGTTCCATCCACATCCTATTTGCATAGGTAAGATTGACTTACATTCAAGGAGAGCGTCGAGTAATTTGTCATAAGTATATTGACTATCTACTTTCTAATAACTTAAGTTTTTGGAAAAAAAAATTTTTGACTAGGAAAGTTTGAAAGCGAAGACAAAAAGAAAATTTGATTTAATAGTACCGATATTGTTTTGAAACTTTTTCTAGGGAATAATTTGCAAAGAGAGACACATAAGACTAACAAACGTGATAATTTGAAAACTAATCTACTTCTTTCTTACCTAAAGTAAGAGAAGACTTCGTAAATGTTGGATAAAAGGGACTCGCGTACATGAGGAACATTTGTGGGTCCTAACAATAGTCTAAAGTATTATAGCAGAGAATATCTCCTCCTCAATGCATGGGTCCATATGACCAAGAAATTAAAACGAAAATGCATGGGCCCTAAGAAAAATGTCAAAAGATTAGACTATCACCGGCTTCCGTGGAGCCACCTAACTCCTTAAGTCATTGGAAGAAAATTTCATGGTAACCGGACATTGGGTATTGGGAGATAGACATCAACCTTCATATAATAAGATCAATTTTGCGGCAAGTTAGACTAGGCTTCGTTCAAGCATATTACTTATTGTTACCGCACAAAGTGTAATAACCAAATAACACGAGATCACAAATTTGAATCATATTGATCATGAGCAAATCTATGACTAGCTTGCATCTTGACATTTGTTACTTCACATGAAGAGAAGCTTGGTACAGAGCTGTATGATGCGGAAGTCTTGGGTATAGCTCCTTGAGAAGGGAGTGGCCACTAGCTACTTACAAGAGCTATGACCAACCACCACTAGGCAATTCTGCTATGGGGCCACCCTTACCCTACTATTATTAGAGGGGTATGGGGTTTGAGACAAAGAAAGATCAAGACAGCATGTCGGTTTTTCCTTTATGCTTTATCTGGATGTGTTTTTATTCTTTTGGTTATTGTGTTGATTCTTCTCCAAATAGGAACCACTAATTTGCAAGTATCATTGACCACAGAATTTAGTGAGTGGCGCTAAATCTTGTTGTGAATTGCTTCTTTCGCCTCTTTCGATGTAAACTCGTGAGCTACCGAAGGGTGGAACTTATCATGCAGGTCTTATCGTGAAACAAGGAGATACGGCCGCAATGGGGGCTTCTCCGGCTGTAGGAGGACAAATCTGCGGGGGCGCTGACGCTTGCCGGAGTGTCTCGCGGAAGCCAGCAAGGCGGGAAGCGAGAGGGACGGGCGGTGGCTACTGCTCCTTCTCACCGAGTTCACGCGTCCCTTCAGCCCAGAAAGTCTCCGCTCACTCAAAATTCCACACTTCAAACAGTGGGTGGAATCAAATTTCAAGCCAGACCTCCACCCAAGAATCGTTCTGTGAGTGAGAGAGTGCCCGATTGCCTCTTTCTATCTCTCTTTTTATTGCTATTTTTATTCTGTTAATTATCCAAGCACTCTCACGCTCATATAAGTGGTTAATTTCCTTTTTTAGTGATCCCCGAATGTATTTTCCTTTCTTTTACTCCTTAAATGCTGGCCGAATCTTCTCAATACGCCGAAAATTCACGTGCCCAAATTATTGTCCTTTGTGGCCGCATTTTCAAGATCTCTTTAATAATGCTCTCCAAGTCTATCTCAATAAATCAATGTTTCCTAACTTGAAGGACCACATGGACCATCTTAGTGGACTAATGGGATTGTTCTAATTTTTCAATTTATGAGCTTAGCCCTACTAATTTAATTAAATTGTTCCTTTAGTATTTAATTTTTCATTTATTAATTAAATTGTTCTAATTTAGTTCAGCTTAGAACGTCCCTACACTTGTCCAATTAGAACGCAAATTATGTGGGTCTAATTAAAAATGCTCTTAATATGCAAACGTAAATTTTTAAAAATTATTTTTGTTTAAAAATGGGGATCCTCTTATAATTTTATATGCAATAAAATACTTAAATAGATTGCTAATATTTAATGGACATGTTGCAAAGGAAGATGGGCAAGACTCTCGATAGTGTCATCAAAGAACATAAGATGGAGAGAGATGGATCCTCGAGCGAGGAGAAGATATTTTTGATGTGCTCTTGAGACTTGAGCAGTCCAAGGAGGTAGGGTTTCATCTGACTGCTGACGATATTAAAGGTCTCATTCTAGTAAGTTTATACAATGATATCTTTTAGTTATTGTTTGCACAAATTTAATCAGGTCGTCGACTTAAATAAGCATGTGGCTAGAGGTTATCTATATTAGAACTGTGGGTCATTGTCAATAACCGTGGGAATTGTTATTGTATTGATATGCGTTGATGACCATAAGTTATGCTATCAACATAAGATAATGAATGGTTGATGATTATCATAATAGAGTTGATTGGTAAGGATATTAATTAAAAGGGGATTGAAATATTACTAATTGAGACACCAAATGAAGAGCAAATAGATGGAAAGCGCTATAACTCAGTTATGATATTTAAGGTCACTGGTAAGTAAAACAATGAAGTCAAGTGAATCGTGGGAGAAGGAATGGAGGTAACTCAGCAGCTAAGTGCAAGAGATTGAGGTGTGAGTTTTAGGGAACAACCACCTAGAGATGCAATCATGGCAATGTAAAAGTATGGAATCAAAATTTTCGGAGACATAGAAGCATGGCTAAAATTGCAAATCAACTTCTCACAGGTGATTACATTAAGGGTGCAATTGCTTCAGATTTATAAATGGACTTTGAGTGTAATACAAATGCTGAAACTTAAATCTACTTGGGAAAGTGCAAATTGTGTTTGGTAAAAACTATTTGCAAATGGACTTTGTGTTCAAGTTGTGTTTGGCAAAAAAAACTTTTGAAATGGGCTTTGGGTATATATATATTTTTAATTTTAGGACCCAAACCCTTCGGCGATTCCAGCAAACTAGATTTGGTGTCAGTGGTTGTCGGTTGAGGTTGCTCGAGGTCAAGGCGCACCTCAAGCAAGGGTCACACGACCCAAGCGAGGCCACCTGAGGTTGGACAACCTCAAGTGACCCTCGACGCGTGGGTCTTGCGACCTCAGGCGAGGGTCACTTGGAGTCGCACGACCCTCGCTAAAGGTCGCCTGAGGTATGGCAATCTCAACCGACGGCCATTGGCACTAGATCTGGCTCATCAGCAATTGTAACCCTTTGCTAGACTAGTAAAGGGTTGGGGTCCTTTTTTAATAAATAAATAAATAAATAAATATAAAACTAGGGATAAAATCGAAAATTCAAAGAATTGTTGAGAGTAGTTTTGAAAGAAAAAAATTAGTTTTAGCATTTGGCCAAATGTTAAAAGCCTAATGCTAATAGGCTAGCATTGGGCTTTCAGCTTTCCTAAAACCAGCATTCGATCGAAAGCCCATTGAGAAATCTTGCCAAATACCTTAGCATTTCCTCTAGAGGTTTTGGAGGCCAAAAGCTCCATGGGAAAGTTGTACCAAATACACCATAAGAACACTTAAATATTGGTATTCATCTACTGGAGACTCCCTGCATATAAACAAACAAACATGTTATCTTTCAATTCCTATATTAGTTATAGTTTCTAGATCAACGTTCAATTAAAATTATAGCGTGTATCTTTGTTGTAGTTCATGAGTGCCTCATCATTGATTAAATTAGTTACATCTTTATATTCTCAAGCTTTGTCGTTGACTAAATTTCAACAGAATTTTTATACGTTTGGTTGCGTTTGAATGAAGTTATCAATTCTTGTCTACCTATGATATTTCTTATTCAGAATTGCCATAGAACCTATCCCTTCTAGTAAAAATTGAAGAATGACTTTCAACAAAAGGTATTTCATTGTGGAATCGAATTCCGGCGAAACAGTTATACACGGTGTCTCCAATAATTAAGAAATTTAAGGTATATTAACATTATTTTGTTTAGTGATATGTCCATTTTGAATATATGTCCTGTGACATCCTGAATTTTAGGTTCTATTTTCTATTTGATAAGTTGGGCTTTTCATGAAAACGCCTATAGTTCTTTTCTCTGAGTTGGCCACTCACGAGATAACTAGCCTATCAGGTGAAACCATTAAGGGATTTTAACGCAATAGATTTGAGAATTCGACCAAAAATCGACTACTCGACCGTGATAATTGACAAGGGTCAATACGGCGCCGTTATAAGCGATTAGTGATTGGATATAGGTCGATTCGACGGAAGCATGCAATTGAAGTGTGGGTGATTCCACTTGATTGCAAAATTCACGTCAAACGGCACTAACCCAATTTTCTGTCGGTTTGGTACCCAGTGTCTGTATTTGAAACCTTGAGATTTTCATGACAACCGAGAGTCACCAATGTGTCGAAGATGTACAATGTGGCTCGAAAATAATCGACCACGGATTAATTGCACTAAAAATTCTTAAAAGCTACCCGGTAGGTTAGGTTATGCTAAAATCGCATCAAATTGAAATTAACTGCGAATTTGAACTCGATTTCAGAAATTAAAAGTTCTGTCATGTCATCATTTATTTTAGGCACATCGACTCATCATTCGAAGAATTTTCGGCAAGCTCGGGATTTTTAAGGAAAATCAATTCGGACGATTCGGAAATGAAAGGAAATTCGGATGGGCCAAATAGAGGGGATTTTTGGCCTCCTTAGTGAGCTATTCGGCGAAGGGAAATTGTGGAATTTGTGTGGGCTTCTTCCTCAGCAAAATTGGACATCAAATTGAAGAAATTGAAGTCCCATTGAGTGAAATTCGGAGGCTAGTGTGGGGCTGCAACATTTGGCACTAAAATGAGTTGTTTGTGGGATTTTATGCAAGAAGGTATATTGGGGGAAAAAGGGGATGAACATGTGGGCTTGTGGGGACCAAATCATGATGAATATAGATATTTAAGCTTGACTTTTGCGCCCCCAATCCGTAGCTTCTCTTGGACGCCAGCTGCTTCTCCTTCGGTCTTATGCTTTGCTTTTATTTCTTCTCGCTTGGACAAGCTACTTCTGCGTTCCTTCATCCCCTTCGAGAAAAGAACCAGCTGCTTCTGCCTTTCACTGCCGTGTCAACCCAAGCCCACTGAAGTAGCTCCTTGTAGCTGCCACGAAGCCCATCTCCCAACCGAATATGCTGCTCCACTTCCACTTTCATGCTGCAGTTGTCTCAAAGACCATCATCCCCTCTCCACGTTTCCTCTCTCTCGTTGCTGCCTCACCCCAATTCCTCGTGTCTCCGTTTCGTGCGGTCAACCCCAGCGTTGCGGCCCATCTTCAACACTGCAGCTCCTCCATCCTGTGTCCCCCTCCACCAAGTCACCCTATGGTATCCCTCGACGTTGAAACCGCTGCACGTCTCCACGCCACAGCATTGTCCAAGATAGCCAGCAGCTCACCGTTCCACCTTTAGCTGCGTGGCAGCCCAAGTCCAGAATCGAGTAGCCTCCCCGCCTCCAGTTCAGCCCACATCTCAGCCCCAAACCAAGCCGAGGACAGCCCGCTCGGACCGACCATCGGCCTCTGTAGAAGCTAGGGCTGAAGCTTAGCCTTAGCTGAGCCGTGTTGGGCCATTTTTAGCCCGGTCTGGACTCCCTTTGTCGTCGCCATAGGCCCAAGTTTCGGCCGCCGTCGTGCCGCCATCGCCGCGGACTCACAGACCCGCAAAACCTGTGAGTTTACTTACTAAACTATGTTTATGGAGTTAATTATGCTTAAGAGTTGATTAATTTAGGCTAAGTATGGTTTAGGTGGTTAGTTAGCACGGATTAGCGATTTAATTACTCGTTATTGCATGTTAAGTGGTTAGATCAACTTAATTAGCAACTAGATAGGTTGTATTATTTATCTAGATAGGTTCAGAATTTTTCCGGGCCCATTTCGGTATTTAATTAGGCTTTTCCAACCTAAGTTTCTATTTATAGTATTTAATTGCATTTATTTAATTAATTTTGGTATTTATTTAATTATTTATTAGTTTAGGAAATTATACCTAGGGATAGTTGATGACTGGAATTTCGTGTTGATTGCGGTGGTATGCTTGGTTTATTTAATTGAGTGCTGGTTTGTGCAAATTGAATGGAATTTGTAATTTTGGGTTTTTATCCCAAAATTGAGTAATTCCGGTATTTAATTGGAAAATACCGAGTGTCAGTTTATAACGCCAAAAATGTGTTTATGGACTATATTAAATAGTGGGATTTTCTAAAATAAAGATATTATGTTTTTAGCTTAGGCCGACTGTGTACCCATACATGATTATTTTTATCGGGTATTTTTAACACGGTAAATTATCAACTTGTGAGAGCATATTTGCATGTTAACTTGTGTGAGCATATTTATTGTCAGCTTTTGGGACCCTTTGCATGTCAGCTTGTGAGAGTAGTATACTGTATCAACCTATGTGCTTTGATACGTCAGCTTGTGAGAGCAGTATACTATATCAGCCTATGTGCTTTGATACGTTAGCTTGTAAGAGCAGTATACCTTATCAACTTGTGTGAGCTAAGATCGTTTTATCAGCTTATGGGAGCACAATCTATATTATCAACTTGTGCGAGCTACTATCTATCTATATCAGCTTGTGAGAGCTATGACCATATATTGCAGCTTGTGAGAGCATTGACCGTTTATTTCAGCTTGTGTAAGCAATGGTCATATCGAATTGATAGATAGTACTATTGGTATCGATTTGAGTGGATCAATTGATCGTTGGTTGAATTGATTGAGCTGATCGGTGAATTGAATTGAATTGATTGGTTGAGAATATGAACTGTACTGACTTGCAGGAAAGAACTGAGATAAAAGTAAGTCTTCTGTCTTATGTGTACATAGGCAGCCTTTAGGTGTACTTCCTTCTTAGTTGGAGCTTAGGGGGTGAACTTGCTGAAACGTTGTCTCACCCGACGTGGGCTTAACTTTTCAGGTCCCTAGTGTGAAGAACCTAGAGCTTGAGGCGGAAAGGTCAGGAGAATGTGTGGCTCATAAGTTCTTTTTGGGGATAGATCTCATGTACTTAGACCCTAGAGTTGGCCTCTGTTTGTAAACCGGATTGTGTTATAAAAACTATGTTGATTGATTTGAAATTTATTGTCCTACTTTTCTATCCCACGTTTGTTGTAGTCAGGGGATGAATAATTCGCTTCCGCATGCGCATTAAAATGAATGGGTCGGCGACGTGTCCTAGGACGTTGCAAATTTATCGACCACCAAGGGATGGGCACGTGCTCGAGGATCGGGGCATGACATGTTCCATGCATATAAAGATGGTTGTGGTGAGACTAACAATATAACCTAGAATGGGGATTGAATATGTTGTGTGATAATAGTGTAAAACTTTCTCAAAATATTAAACAATCAGCACACAAGATAGTGTAAGGTGCAAGTTAGCGTGTACGATGGTAGTAAAAATCAGAGTGAGATAAGTAGATTACACAATGATATATAGTGGTTTGAATTTATGTCCTATTGAGAAAGCCTCTATATAGTGTTTAGAATTGATTTCATCTGTGTAATACTAGTCCACATGGCCTCATTGGTAAGTGTTACAAGATCTCGCACATTGGAATGGTTATATATATAAGTTGACAAAACAATCCATGATTTATTGAGACTTTGATATATGCATGAAATTGTTTATGTTTCAGGTAACATCTACTTAAAAAGGAGTGATGAGTGAAAAGATTTGAAATAGCTAGACGGACCAATGTGAACAAGTATAGAAGAATTAGATATTCATAAAAACTTACAGGTACCAAGGTGAGCAGTTGACATGACCACATCACTATTGTACTCCAAGTGCCAAATGAGAAACAATCTAATATAACCAAAGTCTAATATAATCTAGTGAAAGTTGATATCATCAATAGTTGGGAGTACCTACACTACATGCAACAACTTTGTCACGAACTTTAAAATTACTATTTTAAAATATTTTATCTTATCCCTTGACAATTAGTGATATGGTGTAAATTCCTATTTTAAAAGATCTTGATTGATCATCAACCTTAAAGTTTATCCATACAAAATATTTAATCATGCAAGATATCTTGATCGATTGACAATTATCCCGAAGGCAAGAAACTTTCCATAAAAAAATTTACTCTATTTGTGGAAACCAAGGTTTGATTGTATGGGTGACTAAAATTATGGAACTTTGATGGATACACTTCAATGACTATTTTTTGTTTCTTCAACAATTGTCCAATTGAAGATTGCTCTTCTTAAATATTGTCCAATGGGAAGTTTGGATGTTGAGGAGTATAAAAGGAGATTAACAAGATGCCAAGAGAAGAAGATTGGTTTAGGTGCAAAATCCAATTTTAGAGAGAGCTTTCAATTCTTTACATTGTCTTATGAGAGAATTCAAATTTCTAATCTTTCAAGAAGAATTGGTAGTGCAATAGTTTGTGATTGGGTGTGAGATAGTGACACTTATCAACTTGAGTAAAAGCAGCATCAGCTTTAAGGAGAAGGTGCTTGAGTATAAGCAACACATTCTATTGTAACTTCAAGAAGATTTATAAGGAAACCTAGCTAGTATACTATTAGTATGGGAGAGTGGACATGGACTTACACCAATCGAACCACTATAAGCTTTGTGTGCATCATTCTTGATCTCTTTGCCCATATCCATTTACTTCTTAATAGAACGCACTGCATTTTTTTTTGGGTAAAAGGTAAGAAGTATATAGACTTTTGCACAAAAAGCTATACAGCTGTACAGCAAGGGGACCTCGGCACCAACTTACACTCAGAAAGACAAGAAGTCCAAATGAGTGGAAGGGGCCAGGGGGGGAGAAAAGGGGAGGGAAGAGCTGCGAGAGAGATACAATGCAAATAAAAGCAGTAGCAAAGGAAGGCCAAACCAATGGCCAACAAAGGAGACGAGGGGGAAGAGCACACAACATTGTGGCCCGCACAAGGAAAAGACACAAAGAGGAACAGAACAGGAGGGACACCAAGCTGGAAACACAAGCCGCACCATCGGGAAGACTCGGAGAGCTCCATCGAAGCATCACCCAAGAATGAGATGGGCAACAATGTAGCAAAGGAGGCGATGAGCAGGATGATGCAGAAGCTTCACCAACCATCAGGCCGAGTAACAAAGGGGGGAGGAGACCATCCAAGGAAAAAAAGAAGAAGGGGCGACCTCAAATAATCCCTGTGGAATAGGCAAGTGCGAAACCCCTGGGCAGGAACGTCAAAGGCGGCAAGTAGCCAACAATCAGCATAATCAATCAAAGATGGAGGGGTGGATGCCCTAGCTAAGTTGGAGTCTTCTATTACAGGGGTTGTCCGAGACCTTGGGGAAGGTTAAAGCCCTATCATTGACGGCTTTACGAAGGTAGAATGCACTGCATTGTATTGCAATATATTCAATTTGCGTTCATATAAACTCTTTACATTACTTGATTAAGCTTATATTAAACTTGACTATTTTAATACTATAATATTTGTCAAGTTTCTTAAAATTACTTGTTCACCCCCTCTAGGCGATACTATTAACTAATATCAACTGCTATCAGAGACTAGTGCTCATTATTTTAAAGGGCAAAAAAAACCCTTCAAGTGCCAAAAGTTGGCATAAAGAGACACTTAAAGTGCCAAAACTTACAAAAGTGACATTTAAGTGTCACTTTTTATGAAAAATGGGACACTTGAGTGCCACATCCGACGAACCTCGTCGAAAATCCCATGTGACATTTTTTTATTAATTTTTTTGCTTATGTGGCTCGTCGGAAGGCTGACTTAGCAAACCACACACAAAAATGACGTCATTTTGGTATAATTCGAATTTTAATATAATAATTAATTAAATTTAAAAAATTAATTAATTAATTAATTAAAAAAGAAAGGGGAGGGGGGGGGGAGGAGGAGGAGGGAGGCAGCCCGGTTGAGGGCTAGCCCTCGCCGCCGCCCTCCCCCCTCTATCGTCGGGAAGGTGGGGGAGTGTGGCCGGGGCCGCCAAGCCTTGGCGGGAGCCGGCCCCTCGGCCGTCGGCTACCTCCCTCCTCCCCCCCTTTTTTAATTCCCCCATTTTTAAAATTAATTTAATTATTATATTAAAATTCGAATTATACCAAAATGACGTCATTTTACGCACTCACCGAAAAATTACCACATCAGCGTTTTGGCCGGATTTTCTCGCCGGTGGCACTTAAGTAATCCATTTTGCTTCGATTTTGGCACTTAAGTGTTATTTTCGTAACTTTTGGTACTTAAGTGTTCCTTTGTGCCAACTTTTGGCACTCCAAGGGTCCAGGTGTCTATTTTAAAGTGTTTACTTTTGAGTTAACAATATGTTATAGCTAGCATGCTTGGACCAAATATTATTGAAGGACTAAGCAACACTAGACCTCCCTACTTTGATGGAATTGAGTATGATAGAAGAATAAAATAAAACCTTTCATTAGATCCACAAATCCTTTGGTGTGGGATGTTGTATGAAATTGAGTAAATCCTACAATCGAGATCACTTTACACCTACTTCTACGAACACGCAAGCAACTAATGAGAATTCAACTCCAACGACCACAATTACTCCACAAGAGTTGGCTAAAAGAGAAGTATCAAATGCTAAGGCTATTTATTTTTCTTACCATTCATTATCTCATGCTGAGTAAAATTGTGTTTCTTCATGTGAAACGGTTGAGGAAATTTGGGACAAAGTTCGAGTGACATTTGAAGGAAGTGAGGGAGTCAAGGAAACAAACAACAAATATTCTCATGGCAAATATGAATCCTTCAAGATGAAACCAAATGAGACAAGTTCAATAGATTCACTAATATCATCAGTGGACTTGCATATCATGGGAAGCCAATCTTGTTTGAAGAGAAAGTAAACAAGCTTATGCGAGGACTTTCAAAGGAATGGAACAATACTAAAACATCTATCAAGAAACATAGCGGATCATGTCTCTCACTATTTATGAACTTTTAGGACTCTCATGTGTTTGTAGTTGAACACATAAATGATGAAGAAGATCCCAAATGTAAGAAGTCAACTGCTTTGAGATCTAACATTCACGATTCAGATGATGTAGATTCTGAAGATGATGATGAAGATGATGGAAAACTAGCCCAATCGTAAGAAATTCAAAAAGATGGCTAAGAAGAGAAGAAACTTAAAAGGAAGGAAGTAGTTCAAGCAATCGAAAGAAAGAAGGTCCATCAAGAATCAAGAAGAAGTTAAGAATGTAATATGCCTTGAATGTAGGAAATAAGGGCACATCAAACCAAGTTGTCTACCTCTGAAGAAGAAGTAGATGATGAAAAGTAGAAGAAAGTTCTTAAGGTAGGGACTTAGAGCAATACTGAGTGCAAAGAAAGTGAGGATGAATATGCAAATATATTTAATTACAGATTTAGATTTCGAAGAGGAAATTGAGATTTCTGATGAAGTGTTATATTATATTGATGAGTTATATTTGGAATATAAATCTGCTCTTAATAAATTTTTGATGATGAAAATGGAAAATCTAACGTTAAGGCAACATGCTCTTTCCAAAAAGTGAAGTTATGCTAGTGGAAGCTTTCACGTAATGGTCAAGTGAATTTGCTTTTGGTCATTTTCCCTTCCCTTTGCTATCAAAGAAACTTTCAGAGGGATGTGCAAAAATGCTTTTGTTATTGAAGGCAGCAAGCCTCTGGTAGGGTACCTTCATCAACTTGATATTGTTCACTACGATTGGAATTCGACCATGCCTTGATAAAGTTTGAACAGGCAATCGTGTTAATTTATGGATTTCACTCAGACTCCAATGCAACTAAAGGGAGGCTGCGTCGTGGGAGCCGCCGTAGCACCATGTTCTTTTCACTTTAGTCAAAATTCACTCGCGCTTGCATAGTTATACAATGAATTTGTGCTAATTTAAGATTACATGAGACTTATTTACTTAAACGACCGCTCATACATTAGGGTTGATCGATTTTCCGACTTAGTCCGGTCCCACCTAAAAATCGAGAACTAGACTAGTTCTCAATTTTTGGGATGATAGATCAGATCAAACTATCCTAGAACCGAGAACCGGACCGAATCGACTGCTTTGATCCGATCCAATGAAACCAATCATTTAACAAAAAATTTTAATTTTTTAAAAAAAAAAAAAAGACTAGAGTTGTTACTATTTTAGGATTATTATTATTATTATTATTATTATTATTATTATTATTATTATTATTATTATTATTACTATTTATTTTTTTAAATGTTTTTTGGATCGGAGCGAAGCGCCATGTGCGGCTCGGCATAAACCCCTAGGAAATATTAGCGCCGGGATCCACCTCACACAATACTCTGCTTAAGTCGCGCTAATATGTGCACGCGATGACTCAAACCTCCCCCCTTCTGCAATTAGAGGGGGAAAGTGCCCAAACCAACGCGCCCATAGCGGGTGGGTATTTTAGGATTATTGCTCTTTTTGAAAAATAAAAAAAATTTAAAAAAAGAATCGGTCCGATCTGATTTAGTTCCTATCATAATTGAGAATCGGACCGAAAATCACAAATTCCATTTTTTGAAATTGGAACTGGGCCCACGCCTTCAAGAATCGGATCAAATCAGCCCGTTTGGTTCGATCCAAACGATTCCTATTTTGGTCACATCGATATGGTCACCCCTATCATGCGTGGACGGCACCCATGGGACGGACCCACTTAAGCCTCAAGCGACAAAATGAAGGAATTTTACTTGATTTTGCTATCCTCGCCGCCCGCCACCCTTTATCTCCAGTCACCGACCGCTTCGTAGCCGTGCGATTCAGCCAAAATCGCGACCCCCGTTGACCGTGCAGTCTCCTCTCGTCAACCAATCCGGTGCCCGCCAGCGCTCGGCTAATTTCGCTTTGGAAACTCGTCCGCGGTTTGCCGCTCCTATTCCCCGTCCTCAGCAGACCGAACTTGAATCGAAACGCGACGTTCTCGTCCAAGAACCCTAATCCTCGATTTCTGAAAGGAAAAGAAAAAGTGGGTTCTTTCGTAGGAGTCGTTCCGTTGTTGCTGAAGCTTCAAAGACGGATTTTTTTGGCTGGAAACGATGGTTATTGGGAATCTTCTTGACATTCATCCCAGGGAACTGAAATTCACGTGTAAGTTTCAGTGCTCGAGTCTTTCGGGAGAAAAGAGATTTCGCGGAGCAGAGTTCTTGATCGTGTAGTGTCTTATGAAGTTTGTATCGGTGTTTCTCCATTGAGGATCATGTGTTTTCTTTTGTTGTTTTCGATTTGGATGATCACGGGTTGTTTTTGTTTTTCCTCTTCTGCTGATATGGCTTTTGTTGGCGTGTGGTGGTTGAAGTTGAATTGAGGAGGCAAGCTTCGTGCTCTATGCAACTTAGTAACAAGACGGACAAATACGTAGCTTTCAAGGTGGGTACATTTTTTCCCTTGTGTTTGATTCTAATGGCTTGAGCTTGGCCTTGGGATTTAGAACTGACAAGAATTGTGAGTGGGGACGTAGGTGAAGACGACCAATCCAAAGAAGTACTGCGTTCGTCCAAACTCTGGCGTTGTCCCGCCCAGAGCGACATGTGGTTTCACTGGTAATTTTAGTTTGCCTTAAGTGAAATATTGATTCACCAAATATCATCTATATCAATGGGTTGGCCTGCAAAGTGCAACCGCATTCTTGAGTATTTAGGTTTCTTTGTAAGCAAATAATGTTCTCTGTTTCGTGTAGAGTAATGGGTAGGCATGGTTTGCCCTTTCTTCTATATTTCCGCATTATGTTTATTATGCTGGACTGTATTTGGTAGTCACAATGCAGGCGCCAAAGGAGGCACCTCCTGATATGCAATGCAGGGACAAATTCCTTATTCAGAGTATTGTTGCCCCATATGGTGCAACTGTGAAAGAGATAACACCAGAAATGGTGGGTCAACCTGCATCTTCGGAGTATCTTATGATAGTTTTCTATGTTTCCTTTATCACCCTCAATTTGAATGACTTTGAACGGGTTATTGTAGTTTAATAAGGAGTATGGGAAGACTTTGGAGGAATTCAAATTGCGGGTTGTCTATATTCCTGCAAATCCTCCCTCTCCTATCCCTGAAGAATCTGAAGAAGGATCTTCTCCAACAGCATCTCCTCTTGAGGATGGAAACAATACCACCTCATTATTTGATGTTGTGATTTTATCCTTGTTCTCCGTCATGTTTTCCTTTAATACTAATGTTCTGGTTTAAGCGCCTCATGATTTGTAAAATTCTAGGTAACAAGATCTTTGGAAACACCTAAGAAGTCTTTAGAGGTAAACTTCCTACTTTTTGTCCTTGGTTGACTTTGATTTTATCCTTGATGATGAGGTTTTGATTTGACACCTCAAAGAGGTTTTAGGTTGTGATATTCTACTGCACTGGTTTCATGTTTTGTCATTGCCAATCAGTTTTGCTTGATCCTAACTTGTTTGAATTACAGTAACCGTGAGGAGTTAGGCAGATGCTGCAACTTGTATTTTTGTTTCATTAGGATAAAAAAAATGGAACCAGTTGCTGAAGCTGACACAGACTATGCTTAAAAAAACTCATTCAGGGAAGAAGTTCCTTGAATGTTTTCTTTTGAAAGTTCTCTGGTGGGTTGTTCCGTATCTGAGAACAAACTCCTTTTCTCTTTTCTTCTGCTGATGAAGTAAATATTTGGTCCATTTATTTAAAGGATATTTGGTCCAGGGACATGAATGAAGTGAAATCAAATGCTGTCTTAACTCATGTTCAGAAAAAGGTTGATTAAGAAAACAAAGTAGTAGTAAGGAAAGTGGAGGTGGAGACAAAATGAGATTATTTCGGTTGTGTGGAAAGGAGGGAGTGAAATCAAGAGAAATCTGATGGTTTTCATCTTGCCATAATGACCTTCACATATGATTTTACTTTTGTGAGAGAACAGAAAATTCAATCAATATCTGCCAACTTTCTCTTCTATAAATACGGGGAAGGATTAAGGGGTTGAAGAGAAAAACACTTCCTCCTACTTTCCGCTTTATCTCCATTATCTCCTCTTTCCAGACAATGGAAAATTTCAATCTTCCCCCCATTCTTTCTGATACTGTATTTGCTCCACCAACACGCTCTCCTCCCTACTTTTGAGATTCTGGTGCTATAGACTTGACATGCACTTATATCGAGGAGAAAAAAAATGCTGCCATAAAGATTCTCGGTTCATTTCCATAGGGACATAAGTCAGTATTTATGGACTTTAGAGATTTCTTATACTGACAGTATTCAAAAGAAGGAAAAGAAGAAGAAGAAGAAGAAGAAGAAGAAGAAGAAGAAAAGAAGGATCAGTTGACTAATTAAGCTATTCCATACAGTTCTCTTAATTCCCCTTAACGTTTGATAATTAATTTAGTGTAGTTGGTTAGGTTTTTGATTGTAGAAGAGAGCTTCTGATTGATGTTTGTATCTTGGCAACTGCTTCTCTATAGTAGTACTAGTTAAAGCCCACACTTATTGGCAGAGTTCAGTTCTCTGTCTTTCAAATCTGTAGTCATGATTACAGAAAATGCACTATATTCTTGGATGATTATTATAGTTAGCTGCACTTGTGATGACCATATTCTTCAGATTTTATGTGATGTATATGATTCTTTTGATGACCTTGTTGATGTTAACTTTTATTCGGCAGACATGGTCTATGATTTCAAAGCTGACTGAGGAGAAAGCTTTAGCCTTGCAACAGAGGCAGAAGTTATCTCAGGAACTGGTAGGTTGATAACATAGTATACTAAAAGGTGTTTGTAACTTAGATTGCTCTTCTTGTAGATTGATGATTTTAGGGAAATAGCAACTTCATGATGTTTTTAGGGTGCTATCGTGCTTCTGTGACTTAATGTCTCAAAATGTTTCTGCATAGTTAGGTTAGCAGGATGGAGAAAAGAACTAGTAAAAGAGTTTTAGCAATGGAACCACCTTTAGTCTCTTGCTCTGTTTGATGTGCATTCTTCAGTTTGACCATTGACATTCTTCATGAAGGCATGTTGGTAAGCCCCAACTGGTCACCTCTTTCATGTAATTACTTTTTGTACCAGGTATATTAACAAATACATGGGGTATCTGGATCCTAATTGAGGAGGTACTAAATAGGGTAATGGATGATGGTGTTTTATGCAATTAAATCAATTATTTGGCAGTAAGATTCATTTCGATAGAAATTAAGGTTTCCCTTTGACGATAGACTATCGATGGGAGTTCTTCATTTGTCTCAGATTCCTAAATTCCTGATATTTACTTCATCACAGACCTTCGAGTATGAGATCATTGACTTAAAAGACACTAAAAAATGTCAATGCATACTCCTAGACCTGTCTTCTTGTTCTTTTCTGTTTTTTTTTGGTCCGGAAAGGGTAGGTCATTTCCATCAAAGTACTTAATACTAAGTAGTCATATCCCTCTTTTCCTCTGCCATAGCAATGTTACTCGCTATTGGTCATTTGAGACCTTTTGGTGGCATTTGCATCCTGCTCCTGCTGTCACATTTTGTTGCATGGTGGTTTCATATAGCAAACTACGTTTATAGACATCTATGCTTTCTATTAATCGTGTCCTGGTTTTTATTTTGGCCCCTCGAGCAGGATTTGCTGAGAAAAGAAGTTAGGAAGACTCGTTTGAACAGCTACTTTTTATTGCTCTCTGCATTGGTTGGTTTACTGGGTATCCTGGTCGGCTACTCCATAAAATAGGAGCTACATCTGAAGGATCACTCTGCTATTTAGGTGCAGGAGTCATTGTTTGAGAGCTTGCTTGACCTTCGCAGTTTTTACGACTTAGCATGTACATTTGTAGGACCTTAAGGTGATGAAGTATAAAATGATTTTTATGTTTATCAGAGTTGGACGTTCAAGATTTCAGGGATCAAGTTTTTGTGAACATGAAAGTCAGTCATACAAACAGACCTCTTTCGACTGCTTCCCCTTGGTTCTCCTAAATCTTTCGGCTTTTTCGCATGAACACTTTCCCTAACTTATGAGGATATCGTGTTTTGCCATGATGAACTGAATCTGCCAAAGAGTAGATATTGACAGATGATATAACTTTCAATACAACGGCGACCTTAAATTGTGAACAAGAGGCTTCAGCCGTGGCCGAAGAGACTTCTTGCTGCAGTGCCCAAAAAAGGAGAATGACATTGCCAGGCAAAAGATGACTTTCCTTTACCAGGTCAAACAGAATCAGTTCTTAACAATGTCATCCAATACTACTCTCCAAGCGATATATCCAATCAAATTTATAAATGTTCTCAGAAGCTGCATTTTCTTTATTTTGAGGGAATAAATGGTCAATATCATCAAAGATAAGAAGGTAAGGAAATTTGGGGGCAAATAAGGTTAATTGGTTCATCGCAGATAAAATAAGCATTTGCAGTAGTAGTTCACTTAAGCATAGTTGAGTAGTCACTGATCAGCAGTAGGCCAATCCATGTGCTCGATCTCTCTCTCAAAACCAACCTTCAATATGACCGGAAAAGAATGCATAGATTTTATCTGTGAAGGAAACACGCCTGACTTTTCATACACGGTTTCCACAAATTCTATGCAGCATGATCGGTCACATTCAACCTACCTGTTTGTAAAATGAATCAAGACGATGTTCCTTTAATCCACCAATCAGACAGGTCTATCACCCCACGAAGGCACGGTTACATTGCTACTACAGCAAGTTGTGTACGCACAAGCTGCTGCACAAGCAGCTGCAAGGACCGCCTCTGCATACAAGTCAATGTCTCACGGTGTGACCAAAGAGTAACTAACACTTCCTTCTCAGCATAAAAAGGACACAAATGACAACGCCAGCAACATTATCAAAATATCCACAATGCACGTAATGAAACACTGTTAAGTTTTAGGGACAATATTACAATGTACCATACAGGAAAATTTTCAATCTCATGCCCGCTCATTAGTCAACACACATTATGATGAGGATTATGGATCTTCTTTTACCATTTATCTGAGTGCGTAAAATCTGCATGCGGGGATTCATGGAATTAATCTCCAATTTGTTCAGACATGGCAAGCCTTGAATACTCTTCACAAATGTTGGAACTGTGGATGAAGAGCTTAGCAGCGTTCTTGATTTGGAACACCGCAGTAACATTGCGATGCCACTTTCCTGCTGCTAAACTAATTCAACGAACACATATTCGATCACCAGTAGCATCAAGAGCCAACTGAAGCTACAAGTGCTCATTGGCAACTGGACCTGGGGTTAAGCATGCCCTGCTTTGGGGAGTTGACTAATGTCATGAAACCTCTTCTGTTATCTGTATTTCTTCATGAAAATGTCAAGAAATGGTCACTGATACTCATTTCTTACATTACAACATCTTCACCAAAGGGCTACCACCAGATGAACACAGACATGACGAAACTACTTCATTAATCTTTCTTGCGTGTAACTCCGTGATTCAAGAAACAGCAAGAACACAATATTTGTCAAATAAATAAACCGGAAATGGAGGCTAAATTGACACTGCATGGCCTTTGCCTGAACATGCACCTATTGAATCGGATTTGTCAATTGAACGGTCATTTTGACATGATTACACCAGTGACAGTAATAATCCAGTGGAGAACACAAGCTTTGCTTTCAATTGCTAACTAGAAAATACTATCTGAAGTTCTAGAAGTCATAAGGAGCCCAAGTGATGCTCCAAAACAAATGGAGGACTCAGGGATTTCTTCTAATTGCCACAGACATGACAACAATCTCCAACAAACAATTTAATACCCTGTGGATGTGCCTACAACCAGTAAATCCAGAACAAAATTAGCATGTAAAACAACAAATTCAGAGATTCAGAGAAAGGGTAAAGACCTTTGGCTTTGGGAAATTTTCTGCAGAGTTGAGTACTTTCAGGTAGAGTGCGAGCCTTTTCTGGTTAACAATGTATTTCTGGATACGTGATGTAGTTCAGCTGCATACGCTGACTTGCTGTGATAAAAACTAGCAGAGACACAAAATGACATCATTGTGAGAGCCTAATGCAGCAAGGGTGTCTGAGAAAAACAGTTAAGGTGAAATTCAAGCAAAGAAGTAAATTATCGCTTGCAGTACAATATTGATCATGAATCGAGGCTGGGAGGATGTTGTTTACCAAGATAGCCAAAAGAAGGCATGTGAAGTAGTCCTCCATAAAGAGTATACGCCCACAGCAAAAGGCTTTAAGGGAGACTATTGCTTTATCCTACCTCCATTGAGCTAACCTCATTGATCCTGCAATTGATATAATTAATGTCTACTAGGCAACTCCTTTCATCTTTAGCCAAAGACAGTAGGTTCACCATAGACATTGCCATTGTGTTCATCTCGTTGCAGACGTTGAACCTGTCAAGGAAGTCCCAAGAAAGACGATTAAAATGGATGGTTCCTCGAGTCTTCAATTTGTCATCTCAAAACTAATCATAAAGAATCTTAACAAGAACATTTCATGAATGACATGTTCCCTCACAGCAATTTTGAACTAGAAAGACATGAACCGAGAACATGACTGGAACGGTGTCTTTCTTTTCAACCTTTTGCCAGGTGATCTAGCAATGTCTATCTCATGTAAGAATGCCGCAGCAACGTGATGATCGGATTCTTATTCTATAATACAATAAATCATCTGAACTCATTTAGGTCGAAGTCCGCCCAGAGAATGTGCTATCAATGGTTTAACAGAGGAACAATGTCCAAGCTAGAAATAGTTCGCACAGCGGATGTCTTATGATATCATGCTAAATCGCTGCCGAAAAGCAAACACGCCAGCAGACAGAAAACAGAAGAGCGCGACCCAGAAAACCTCAGCCGCATCAAACCAAGCATTTACCAATCGCGCTCTTTCATACCCGACAAATTAAATAAACCAATATCACTCCCAAAGGACAACAAAGACCCAAATTACATCGAATTCATATCGTCCTCGCGATGAAAGGACATCAACTTCTACTCGTACATCGTAAGCGAATGTACATCAACTGGGAATCAGATGCCCCTGTCGCGCGCTCGCGGCAGGGAGTACCCATCTACCTCGGTGGAAACTGCGGAAAAGAAAGAAGTGGGTCGGCTTCGCAGCTCAATCCTCGCCCTCCCTCTTGCTGCCGGGCTTGCGGTAGGTCTCTTCGACCTGCTTGGCCTTGGCGAGGTAGGTCCTGGCCAGGTTCTTGATTTTGGGGACGTCGTAGTTCTGGGCGACGTAGACGCCGGTCACGGTCCCCAGCAGGAACGAGAAGCTGCTCCTTATGATGCCCATCTGGCCGAATTCGCCGGATTCGAGAACAATCGATGGAGCTGAGCTCGAGAAAGTTGCTGGAGAGAGCGAACGTGAAGACGCCAAGAAAACGCTTTGGTTTTGGACTTTGCTGGTGTTGGGTGGCGAGCTGATTTTTATAGCATCCCGTGTCCTGATTGCCAAGAAATTTTTGTGATGCGATGTGCTTAGCTTATGGTTGACCTTACCAAATTTTAAGTTATTTTATAACTTTATCTTTTTATTAAAAAAATCACCAAAAATCTTAATCATATAAAAATCTTAATCATATATGCTCCAAAAATTGTGATTTTTTAAATAATTACGCAATTCTAAGATAATGAACTTGCTTAGCTATCAAAATATTGGCTTAGATAATAAAAGAGTTCGTTTTTCCATTTTAATTTTGGGTTTGAATCTTGTTGAGAATACTTTTAAGAGTAAAATTTTGAGATCACCCATGGAAGTGAATCGGTTGATGTGTGCTAAAACTAGATTGAACACCAGTTGGTAGTTTAAACAAAAAGAAAAAAGCTGCTCGGTCTTTATACGGTTGCTCCCCGATGGTAAAGGATTTGGGGATGCTCAAAATTAAGAGTGAGAAGAAAACATTTGCTAAACTATTTAGCTACAAAGAGAAATATTCAATGCAAAAGTGAGAAATGCTTTGAATGACAATGAAACTAGAATGAAAATAAAATGATATGCTGAGCTACATTGAGTTGCTTAGTGACTGAAAAATGAAAATGTATATATGATATTGCAAAAAAAAAAAAAAAATGCAAATTCAATTATTCATTGGCCTAAGATATACATGTTTAGGTGGGCTTCATGCCTATTTGATAACCATTATGTCTTTCTATTTTTTTATTCTTTTGTTCCCTTGAACAGTAAAAGAACAAAAGTCATTTAATTTTTCAATTTTTTGAAATAGAAAAGTGGTCAGGGAATAGTTTTGAAACATAAACAAGAAATAAAAAAGATCTACTTCTTTGTTCTTGAGAATAGAAATGAAAAAAAAAAACTACTTTTGAACATAAATTATTCCCGAAAATAAAAGAAGTTACCAAAACTACCCTTTATCTCTGTAAAATTTTGAAAAATAATAATAATGGAAGCATGATATCAATGAACACACATCTATTTCCTCTAGATAATTTCATAATTGAAATCATTAGCGAAGCCAAATTCAGAGTCATTTTATGCGTCCTTAAAATGCATGACATTATCCATAATTTTGAAAAATAGTTGCACGTAACAATCCGTAACGTGTTTTCCCATTCGAAACGGGAGGAGTGAGATTCAAATTTACAGATAGTTAGACAAGCATCAACCGGTAACGAATGTGCCCGATTCCGAATCAAACTCTTAGTCTGCTCTCTTTCAAACCCTCTTGTCATTCTCTATCTAGTGGTTCCAAGCATTCCGATTGACATTCGAGATCAATCCCAGGAATTTGCTTGCCAAATCCTTCTTCTTGCATCCATTTTGCAACGTCCCAAGTGTCTCTCCAATTTTCATCGGATTGCAGGATATTGAGTAAGGTAAGAGCCATCTTCTCTCTCCATTGTTCTAATGGTGGTAGTCCCAATTGACCCGTAAGCCACTTGTCATACTCATACTGTCAAGGACATGAAGATAAGATCAACTTCTTCGTATGGGGAAAAAAAAATTAAGGCAGCCCTCATTTTTACAGTTAATAAGATGGTCTCAGCCATTGACGGTCAACGAAGTTTTTGGGCATCAAACTATTTTTAGCCCTATTGTGTAGATTTTGCCTGCTGTTGTAGGAGGAATTATTATGTTAGTGTAACATATATATTATATTGGACGTGAATATTTGAAGATGATCGGTCCCACGTGAGTCTTACTAGATCTGACTGTCCAAATTCAGTTTAATATACATATCAAGGTAATGGATTATTTACTCGTTGTTTAGACTATAGTCTTTATATCTAATAAAACCAGTTCAACAGGAAAAAAAATAGGTTTGTTGCCGGTTTAAGAAATAATTTTCGCACTCTGCGTTGGATAATCGACATAAACAAGAATTCAGTTACAATACTAACTTCACACACGCTTCTTATTTATATAACGGTGACTGTGTGAATTTGTTTTGTAACAATGGCAGTGAAGCTAATAATCTTAATAATAGTATATCGTCTCTCAACTTTTTGAGGTGTTCAATTGATTGAAAAAGTCTCGCACTATGAGTTGAGGGAAGACAAGTCAGTCTGTACCTTTTCAATTGCAAGCCTGTGAGCGTGGTGCTTGGGCCATCCAAGTTCATCGATGCGCTGGTAATGTTCTTGAACAGAAGACATCATCTCTTCTTCACTCGGCAACACCAATTTTCCAGATAAAACCTTGGCCACCCACTTCGATTGTAACTCGCCAAGGCGTGTTGCAACAGTCTAATCATGGTCGAGATCGATTGAGAGAATGTAGAAATAAGGAATTGAACCAAAGGAATAATGAACCGGAACCCACAAGAATTCATCAATTGTAAACTCATGTTTTCATGTAATGAAAAGTGTAAGTACACCACAAAAATATGAAGTCATAGAGAGAAAGAACCAGCATTTGGCAGAGACCTATAGGAGCATGCTGCATACTAAAATGTCCCTTCAAGTTTTTGGGCCAAGTGTATGAAAATGGCAACACACTCAATCAATAGATTATCTTAAGCCAGGCTTGGTTTTATGACATTATACGAGAAGATATGGAATTGCAAAATGGGTCACTTCAAAGTATTTGGATGTGTATGTTTTGCATTCGTACTCAATCACCTAAGAAGTAAGTTTGATGAGAAGGCGGTTTGCTACATATTTGAAAGCTTTGATCATTAGAGGAAAGAATGGACGAAGATAATGGGTATGGTAAGACCCAGCAAAGAAGTTATTATAAAAGCAGAAAAAAGAAACTAAAATGAGACAGAGGCTAAATATGAAAATGCAGCTTTGGACAAAGATGCTGGAGGTGGACAAACTTGAAGAGCAAGCACCTCGGATAAGGAGGTCAACAAGGCAAAAGCCATCCACATATGAGGACTCACAAGGGGCAAAATGGAGGAAGACTATGGAAGAGTAAATCTAGCCTTATTATTATAGTCTCTAGAATTATCTGGGGAATGTGGTGTTTTAGAATTATCTAAGAGGCAGGACCATCTTCATTTCAAGGCTATACATAGCCAAGAAGTGCTCTCACTTTAGCTGGTGTGAAAAAGAAGTCCTTCTTAACAATATTTTGGAGAGTGCCTATGATTAAAAAAAGTGCGTCTTCCTTAATTGAGTTCCCGATTTTTCTCGATGATAGTTTAGGGGAAAAATAAATTATATAAAAAAATTACCGGAAAGGGTATGCAAATGAAAGAGAGCCAGGGGAAAACATGTTATCCACACTCACGACTCCCTTTGTCTTCAAGAATGGAAAATGGTAATTATATCTACAACATGAGAATGAAATATATCAGGCAAGATATGTAAATGGATAAAATATCAGATAGACGTGAAATTGTTTATGGAATTTTTCATAAAACGCATAAGCAATTGCAAAAAACTACATATTTTTTTTCTGATACCCAGTGCAGTGGATGATGACATCTGCATGCATAGACGATCCATCTTCAAACACTAATTTACCATCTTCTTTAGCACATGCAATCTGGCATAAGACAAAAAAAAAGATTAATGAGATTAAGGTCAGATTGAAAATGATCACTTCACTTAATTTTGAGGATGGAAACTATGACTTTTGAGGCTGCACTTGGATCTTCATCTAAACTTAGTTGCAATTAAAAAAGAGGGATAAAATTAAATGTGAGGTACCATTGTATGTTGGAAGACCCCAGCAAGTTTTCTTCGTTTCACAACTTGGGAATTTGTTTCTCTTGAGGCTTGGTGAACTTCTCTGAAAGACTTAAGAGATGATTTAGGTAGAAAGATTTAGTGGATGTTCTATACCATTATCTTCATGGTGAAGAGGTAAAAATTTGGCTATGAAAATCATGATTGCACCGAAAGTAGGCTAAGGCATCTCCGAGAAGAAAATTAAGTGCTTGTGACGTTACCGGGATAGATATGATGGACAATGGGACAAAGTGATGATGACATAGGTGATGTCACAATCTCTAGTGGATTAGATTGGAAAATAGCTGAATCAACTTCTAAAGGAATGATGATGATGAAGGGTTGCGTAGTATGCTTTGAAAATTTTATAAGTGATAACGACGACTGTGATTGTTGGAGCTTGCTAGTTTTGGTTAATATTTTCAAGAATACAAGGGATTTTTTTTTGACAGCTAAGTTTGCAGCTTTGCATGTAGCCGATGAAGTTCCAAAAAGACCCGAATGGCTGACTTGAGATGCTTAGAAGATGATAATTATGGGTTCTATACCATTATCTTCATGGTGGCAATAAAATAAAACGGCGACTATGAAGAAAAAGAGTGAATGCTACTTCCCAGGCCGGGGATGAGCTTGAAGAAGATGAAGGAGGTGATGCATAGAAGGAAAAGGAAAAAGTTTCCTTCTTATGATCCATCCATTGCCTCTCCTACTTTGTCGGTGAATTTCTTGATGCGAAACAATTTGAAGCTATGAAGAACTCCATTGCTGCACGCACGTAGGAACATTGACTTCATTAGAAACACTAAGACCTTTGTAAGAGCTAGGTGTTCGCAGCAAAAATTGTCCATGGAAGATCTATGGTGCATTTGTTAGGAGAAGTGGATCTTTCCATATTAGAGTACCAAGAGGAACATACTTGTTCCTTCGAAGCACTTCTTTGAATTGAGCCGATGCCTCACATGAATACTTCGTTCGGGATGCTAGTGAAGGAGCAAGTAGGCATCAATATATCCAGAATCAATGTAAAAGATCGAAACAAAAGGTGATGAAGATACTCATTGGTCAAGACGGTGAATATGGACGAGTTGTGGGACTATGCTTGGGAGTGTAGGTTGGGAAGGATGGAGAGACCATATTGGGACAAAGTTCGATAAATTCTATGTTTGCTTCGATGCATGCAAACGATGATTTTTATCTGGTTGTAGAATTATATTGAACGGGTTTTTGAAGGGCTTGTGCAAGGGAGAATTGCTGGCTGCAATTGAAAGAGATGCAAACAACCAAATGACTGTTGTGAAGGTAGAGAATAAGGACAATTGGTCTTGGTTCCTCGGGATTTGGAGATAACAAATGGGGCAGGGTGGGCGTTCATAAGCGACCAACAAAAGGTAATGTTTGCTTTTTAAAAAATTTGGTCACTTGTTTGCTTTTTGATATGAACATGTCATTTGCTTACATTTTTTATATTTTGAAGATGTTCCAAAGAATAGCTGAGTTGTTGCCTTATGTCAACAAAGTGGACAAATTGGGCAAAGACCTATAAATGGGATGTGGTCAAATTTGGCAGCTAGCAAAGGAATATTGCTAGAATGGCCAAAGAAGTGACAAAGGATGGATGATAGGGCATTCTTCAGTGAGGAATTCAAGTGTGATAACATTGATAACAACATCTGCGAAGTATGGGAGGTAGATTGCAAACCAATTATCTCGATGCTTGAAGACCCATTTGACAAAGAGATGACACCGCAAAGTGGATGAATGTGGGATAAGAAGTTGGATGATAATGAAGGTATTGTCATCCCATTTGGAATGAGGATGAAGGATATGAGATAATGAAGGGTTCCGATAAGTATGTTGTCCATTTAGGTACGGGGAAGTGTTCATGTAGAGCATGGCAACTAAGCGGAATTCCTTGTGCACATGCCATGTGTGCAATTCAATTGAAGGGCCACAACATAGAAGACTACCTTGATGATTGGTACAAGAAACCGAAGTATCTTGCTTCGTATCAATTCATGTTGCAGCCAATTAGAAGTAGCAAGTTCTGGGAGCTAACAGATCGTGAAGCACCTCAACCTTTGCCACTAAAGAAGAGAATGGGAAGACCAAAGCGAAAACGAAGAATGACGGAGGGAGAGGACTCATGTCACCGTAGGTTGAATAGGACATGTATACCGATAAAGTGCTCTTTTTGCCACATAGCAGGGCACAATATTAAGGGTTGTCAATTAAAGAAGCAGCATGAACAATTGAGGCCAGCTGAAGGGCCTAGTGAAGGGACAGTTGGACAAGGAGAAACAGAAAGGCGAAGTGAGTCGATTGTTCTTCAATCGACGACAATAAACCCGAGAAGTCGGGACAATTGTGTTTATGTTGCTTTATGGTTTGTTATGAATATGTATATACATAGATATTAGTGTGACATGTATGTAATGTTTTTTTTGTCTTTGTCAGGTCACCGTGACACATGAAGAATTGGCCGAAGCCCTTGCTATACCTGAAACTGAAGGGCCTGTTCAAAGAAGGCAAGGTAGAAGGGCCATTTGCAAGATTGGTCAAGCAACCGGAGGGCCGGTTAAGTCGGCTGTTCTTCAGCAAAGAAGAGAAAAATAACCGGTAAGTTCAATGATTTGACTTTACTTTTCATTTACGTTCTAATATGGCTTGATGGTATATTTATGATATCATTTGCCTTTTCTCGAGTTCGAAGAAGGCAAGCTAGAGCTCAACCGCCAATAGAGGGCCCAAGCGAAGGGCCACCACAAGATCCATCACCAAGGTCATCACAAAGGCCACTAGAAGGGTCATCACAAGGGCCACCACCAAAGCCAACCGAAGGTGTCACCGAAGCTGAATGCTTAACTAGAAAAACAACCGAAGAAAGGCAAATCAAGAGCCACCTACAAGAAGGCAGCCATCTACAAGACGCCTAGCTGAAGAGTTGGCCGAAGAAGCCCGCTGTAGCTGAACAACCACAAGAGCCCAAGAAATCACATGTGAGAAGAATAGGCAACCAATCACAAGTACTTGAAAGTGACGCTCCCCTTCGAACAAGAGGGGCTCTTAGGAAGAGGCTAAAACAATATGGTTATGGCCTTTATAGGCCGCATTTAATTTCATTTATAGTGCAAACTTTTGTTGATAATTGAGTTTTCTTTTTGAAGCCTGGGAGAAGTTCAGAGATTCTTATCTCTCAAGGCCCAAGCGAAGAATCAACGGCTGCGCCAACAAAGAAGACATTGCTGCGCCAACAAGAAAGAAGAGTAAGAAGAACCCGGTTGCGGGTCCATCGAATCGGTTCGGCCTACAACAGTTGCGGCTCTTTCGAATCGGTTCGGCTTAGGACAATTGCAGCTCCATCAGAATCAATGCATCCCAAGACAGTTGAAGAAGAAGTCTCACGTCCAGTTAGAAAAAAGTGCAAGGATTATGAATCAAATGCGAAGTCCATCAAAACGAGCACGAACAGGACGCATTGTGCATATTGATTGATGAAATGGGATGTGATATGGTTTGTGGGGCTGAGGAGTCTATTGCAAACATCTGTGGATGTTTGGTTTTTTTTTATTTTTTATAATAGCTTATCATTGAGTTGAGTTTATGAGACTTCATTTGTCATTGAGTTTGTGAGACTTCATTTCAATATCAATGGAACGGTTGTTACTTGTTATTTTTGGCATGCCTTTTTCATTTTTTTGATTTTGTTTTTACTTTTACTTACTGCTGCTTCTGGTGGTGGATATGTGGTGGTGACTCGGGAGCTCGTGCGGCTGGTGGGGGCGGCCGGTGAAGCCTGGTGGTGGTGGGTTGGGTTGAAGGTTTTTGCTGCACCCGGTACAAGATGTAAGTGTGCAATATGCACATCTTGCACCAGGTAGTCTTTGGTGCAAGGCGGTGTAAGACACCTTACACTAGCAACTTATGCAGCAACATACCACCAAAGATAGTGGTGGCCGGTGGTGGCTCAAGTGGAAGCCCGGGATGCTTGGTGTGGCTGGTGGTGATGGCTAGAGGCCGATGGTGGCCGGTGGTGGGCGGTGGTGGTGGTCGGTAGTAGCCGATGGCTGGGGAAATGTACAAAAAAATGGCACTTAACTGATCATATTCTAAAAAACCTAGCACTTAAGTGTTCACTTTTAACAACAAGTGGCACTTAAAGTGATCCTTTTAATAATAACTTGACACTTAAATGACTATTTTTTTATCACGACTGGCACTTAAGTGATCACTAGACACAACTTATAGCACTCGAGTAATCACTCGTGTCTGTTCTATGTATATGGTGGTTTGCAGCAAAACATAGAAGTTCTTTGGTTTATATATTTTCTTGGTTTACACATTTGCTGCTGATTTACATTCAATTCAAGTAAAATAGTCAGCACAACACATCGACCCATACATTCCATCATCACCGATTTATATTTGAGAATAAGCAAAAACATAGTACAAAAACGGTATTTGTCGAAATCATTCATTCATTCATTCCATTTCCTTGACCTCCCCATAAGCACAAGAAGTAACACATAATACATATGACAGCCCAAAAGAAATTGCCACAACCATCTTGTAGACAACACAACACTTCTTCTCATCTTCCAACAAAATAAGTCACTTTTCATTCAAAACAAGTACATTTCTCCACACATTTAGAACTATGGCAGTCGGAGAAACTTCTTCTCATCTTGCAGTACTTTACATTTCATCATAAAGTAGGATAGACAAAAAAACAGCAACACAATAAACGCTTGGTAACACTTCCGTTCAATTTTCATCTTTGAAACTTCATTCTTCAAATGGTTAACAGAAGATGCTTGAGCTTGAGCTTGCATTGAGTCAACATCGTCCAAGTCGTCCACAAGCGTAGATGGAGGTTGATGACATCCATCAAGTAGGTCCAATATCACCTCTATGGCTCGGTGAGAGAATTTCGCATCGACCCATTTGAAGTATTTGCACTTCGAGCCTTCTCTATATCGGGCACATCCATAGAATCTTCTCCCGAGATTCGTTCGAGTCCACGATGTTCTGCTTGGACTTGGTAACCCACAAAAACAGAAACGCTCACCTTCTCCTTCGCTTCGGCGAGAGAAATTTGAGCCGTTGCTGAAAGTCCTGCTCTCCATTTCCAATATTCGGTGGTAGAATTTGGGGCAAATCGAATTAGGGTGCGGGATTAGGGCTCCAACGCTTCAATGGCATTTTGCCCGATTTAGGGTTTTAGATTTAGGGCAAATGGGGAGACGATGGCGTTTTCGCTAATTTAAGGGACTATTTTGGGCCAACAAGCAAAACGACGTCGTTTGGGGTGAATTCGAGCTGACTCAGCTCTCCGGCGAGACACATCGGCGAGAAATATTATTATTTTAATGCCACGTATGATTTCCGGCCAGCTTCGCCGGAGATGGCACTTAGGTGTCCCACTTTTCTTAAAATGTGGCACTTAAGTGTACCTTTCGTAAGTTATGGCACTTAAGTGTCCCTTTGTGCCAAGTTATGGCACTTGAAGCGTTCTTATCCCCAAAACAATCTATCACGGAAAATGGTGAAGAACATCCATACATGAACATGATAAGAGTGAGCTTTAAGGGACACACGATGTTATTGTGAGTCCTGAGAAAAGGTATGTGATGTGATTCATGAGTAAGGACCCATTTAACTCAAAAGATCGCCACTTATGTAATCTATTCAAAAGACTCAACCCATGTATCTCAAGCTGAAGTAGGAAAAATTCAACTACATGTGTTTCAAGAACGAATTAGGCTCCTAGCTATCCTGACAAAGGCAGGGAGTAATCATTTGGGCAAGAAAATCTAGACATAGTACACTCTTATCGATTTCTACTAAAATGGTGAAATGGACAAGAATGAACCAAATTGCCCATTAAAAAATAAAAAGTACCATTGGACGATAGAAGCTGAATCGACAAGGAAGTCATTATTTTAAATGGCGGAGCTCGTAACACCTCTCTAGTCATGAGAAAGGGATTGTGATGATTTCATAAGTAAAGACTCACCCCTAAGTGATTGGCACTTGACCCTCTCTTTCGAGGTTTGGTTTACATAAATCAATTGATAATTGCATATAATACAAGAAATTTCATTCAAGGTAAATGAAGAGTGCATATTGACATACCTTATCTGTATATGGCTTGGGAACTCGATAATTATGACTGTGTAATTGCTCTCCTGGCCATGTTGATTTGCCTATGAAAAAGATTTTTCTAGTTAGAAACTAACTGAATAATAAATAGGAGACTTCATGGTCAGATAACTGATATATAGGGGATAATCATCCAAAAAGTTTTAAATGTATTGTACAGCGGCCGATTAGTGTTAAATCTTTTGATTGTGATAATTTAGTCTTAAACTTTTTAAAGATTTGCCAATTTAATTCATCTAGCCAAAAAAATAGCCGAAAATCTCTGATGTGGACGTCAGTTGTCATAGATGGCATAGCCGGTGATGACATGGACAATTTTTACCTTTATTTTTTCTTTTTCTTTTTGTAGGCCAACAAGGTGCCGTGGGGCAAGGGATGCAATGCCCTCACCCGTCTTTTTTCTTTTCTTTTTCACATGGCGAGTAGGGGTTGCCACGTACTCACTACTCTATCTTATAACTATTAATAACAAATTCAGAAGATAAGTGTGAAAATTATGTCAACAAACTATCCATGGCATCCATGTCAATAATTTATGGCCAATTGTCGAAAGATTTAAGAATAATTTGGCACATTTGCAATGTTTGTGATTAAAATGGCCATCATACAATAGATTTAAGACTTTTTGTATAATTTTTCAATATATTTCAAACTTAGGTATTTCACTTTTCCTTACCAAATGCGACATTCTAAGTGTATTACTTAAATATTTAAGTCCGCTTGTTTGCCAACTCAATTTTTTATTAACCAGATCCGTTAACTTTTTTATAACTCTATTTTCATGATGATGGTGTTTATGTTTTACAAGCTCGAACACATGAATAATCCTTTCTACTCTTCCATTTCAACGCATATCGTGAAAATACTCAGATGACTCCAATATAAACCACAAGTATGGAGTTATAACTCCTTTAGAACTTATCGAATAGAAGTTGCCTGTCTCACATTATCAATTATGACATTCTATAAATTAAAACAGAATCTTTTTTTTCTTTTTCCAAAATCTAGTTTGACAAAAAAATTTGCAGTCTAAGTTTTTCTTTTTTCAGGAAAGCTTTTTTTAGGTTAAATGACGTGCTTATGTATGAAAGGAGAGTATCTTAAAACTCTATTTTCGATCAACAGTCTTGTAACACACTCACCAGATTAAGAACTAGTCGATTTGTATCATTATATTTGCAGCATATATCTGTCTTTGTATAAAACATCTCTTCTCCTGTCCAAGATAAAAATCGAAAAGAACATTAAAGTTTCAGAATTTTTCCCCAAAACCCTCATTCGTTATTAATTCATTCCCAAAGGAGGGCATTTCCAATCTTACTATTGATAGCACTTTGTGCCAGATAAACATCTATGCGTTTTTTTTTTTTTTTTAATTTTCAATTTTTTATATCTCAATCTGTTAGGAGAATAACTAAAAAAAAATTATTTGACAGCACAAAAAGCTTTTTTTAAACAAAGATTGGAATTGGGTATGATAAAATAATTTCTCTTAAACAACAGATAATTGATGATTTAATTTCGAAGTGTATTAGGGTATAAAATTCTCAAACAATCTATATTTTAGTTAAATGATTATTAAATATTCCAAGGTACAGTAATCAGTATAACAATATCATTAATCACTATAAGACAAACTTAAATTAGTATAACTACATAACATATATTGTGATGCATAAGTAATTACTAACTACATTAATTTATGTAACTATATCAACTAAATATACACAGTATCTTATATAATTTATATACTGATGATAGAATAAAGTTTCATGGTTTAAGATAACATTACACAAAAATTAATAATGAAATATTACGTATAATAATCTTATAACTACAATAATTGAATATTTCTTTAATTTGCTATTAATTATAATTTTATAGCTACTCAAATAATCTCGATTTTGAAAAACGACAATTGTATGAAGTAGAATAATGGAAGTTGTTCTAATGTTATTTTTAAAAGATATATATCAATCGGGCGACATCTTACAAATGATGACATATTATACAACTATGAATAATATCCGCATAAGTAATTGATTGCCATACTTGTCCAATAGAAATAAAATCATAATTCTTATTATGTGTAATTAATATATCAATCATAGAATTTTTCATAATATGATAGTGTAGGTATTGATTTCTTGATTGAATATAACATATGGTAACTTTCATATTTTAATGTAACTTTATGCATTACGTAATAATAAAATATAATGTATAGTAAAATTGAAATTGTCCATAATCTATTCTGTTAATGTAGGTATTATTATCATCTTCAATATCTCATCAAAATTTTAAATTATGTAAGTATAATTGACTTCCAATTATTTAAGTTATCCTATAAGTGCATTTTATTACTTTACTAAGAAAATTTAATGTGATCAACGAACAAAGAAATAAAAATTTATTGAATGAAATAGACCTAAGTGAAATTTGTAATATGAAGGTATAAATTATATATTTACAAAATAATTAAACTAGAAAGTACATGCGCATAGCGTGTGAATGAATTCCGGTTATATTTATATGTAATTATTATAAGATAATTATTAGGTTATAACCTTATAATTATGCAGTCTAGTAATAAATAATTATGCTAATTATATTAGGGATAATATAATCTTTAATAAATATTAGAGCAACTTGATCAAACAGATTAATTTTCTTAAATGGACAATAGTGGCTTCTTCTTCTGATGCATACTTCTGGAAACAGAAATAGATTCGCGGATTGGCTCGCTAAGCAAGGCGATAAACTCCTTCGTTGTAGAACTTCTTGCTGCATTATAAGTCCTCTCGATAGGGGGGAAAATTGGTAAAAGAACAAGGGTTTAAATGAATGAATAAAAATATTTTCATCATTTATGAAAGTATTTAAATATAAATTATTGTTACTAATTAAATTATTTTGATTAATTATTCTAAGCAATAAAATTAATTATTTTCAGGAAAATATTTTTCGATTAAATTTTTTAATAAACAAACGGAAACCATTGTAATTGAAAAGGTTTGATATAAACAAGAGAAATGTCTAGCCCAATTTTGTTTATCAGTCAAAATCAAAAGAATCATAAAAACATATTGCAATTTTATGAATTCAATTCTAAACCTTTTCTATTACCCAATCTGGCCATCGGCTAAATTTGGCAAGAAATCACTAATATGGATTTTTATTAATTTTATCCCTTTAGTCGGGCCAACTCTCTCTCTCTCTCCACTTACCAATTGTAAGTCTCAACATTCGGCAAAATCTAGCGAGGCCCAACCTTGCATAGCTCTCTCTCTCTCTACTTACCAATTCCACGATTCTCATCATACTGCAGCAAATCTAGCGAAGAGAGCGCTACAACAACCATGGGAGTAATTGATTGACCTGGGCTATCAAAGGTTGGTCCAAGGGTAGCGATCATCAAGGCATTGCCCCTGCCAAGTCTCGACCTAGCTAGTAGTTGGGCAAGGTTCACACTCGTTGGATCCAGCGAGGATCGAGGCTCATCCTTGCATTTGACCTCACCAGCCTTGGCCTCTAGCTAGTTGAAGGAAGAAGGAAAGAAGGAGAAAAACAAAAAGAAAGAAAAATAAAAATAAAAATAAAAAATATTAAAATGTTACTAATAATAATTTAGTCAACGTTGATCGCACCATATAAGATTGGCGTTCATGTTAGCGAGTTATAGTTAAAATTGGTTGGATGGATTACATTGACACAAATTGCAAAAGGTTTAGATTCGATTAACAAAAAAAAAGTTTAAGATTGAATTGATGCAATTGGAATAAATTTAGAACTTTTACGAATTTTTTCAAGTTAAAATCCAAACTCCATTATGATACATGTTTTCTTTCTTCTTTATCACAATTTCAAAAACTGCAATATATTTCACGCTGGAAATATCGATATATCTGGATTTGGAAATGATCTCCACTAGCACATCAATATAAAATTGAATCCGGTGGCAACAAATTTAGACAAAAAAAAAGAAGAAGCTAGGGAACAAATCAGCAATTCGACAAGGATGATATTACACCAGACGATGTACCTGGAAATTCAGCAATCTTTGGTTGGGTGTACTTGCCGTTACAAACCACCACAGCGTCAAATACATCCACGCCCGCTGCCTCCTCCCCACCGCGCATCCGCCACTCCACGGCCCACCCGTCGCGCCTCTCCTCGACAGCTCGCTCGACCCGCACCACTTCGTGCCCGAACCGAATCAATTCGATCAGCCCGGAATCCTCTGCGAAGCCGTGCAAGAACCGGAGAACCTCCTCGTGACCTGGGAAGTTCCTTGGGTCCACGCTTCCCCTCTTGAGAAACGGGTAGTCCGAGAAACCCATGAGTTGCCTCGGCTGGTTTACCTGGAGCGACCGGTATATGCTGGCATGGATGATCTCGCGGCTTGGATCCAACCCGAGCGGGTCAGATTCAACCCTAGGGTCCTAGAGCCACGTGCCACCGACATCATTGCTACGCTCGAACACAACCACTTGGTGCCCCTCGCGGCGGAGCTCCCTCGCTGCGACGAGACCTGACATGCCGGCTCCGATCACTGCTGCCTTCACGTGCAGTTTTGCCATGGTTTTGAGATCCGGATCCCGGCGTGGCATTGGTTGGTCAATTTACTGAGGAAGGGTTAAACAGGTTAGGTTATCAATATTCTAGAATTACTTGATTATTTAATGAAGTTGAGCTTATATTTAAAAACAGTAGTCTTGGGTGCTCAAATAATCGACCTCCTTGGAAATACTTCCCATATACACACACACACACACTGTATTGGTAGATCGACCTGATTCAGTAAGCTTTCACTCTTAGACTAATCAAATTCGGGAAAATTCTTTGTGGATACGAGTAATTTCAGTACTTAATCGAGTTAAGATAGGGTATGAAAATTATTTGGCTCACTTCCGAGATATCTAACTTCGTTTATGCTGCCGCGTCCACGTGAAATCGGTCTTGGAATTTGGTTTGTTCTATAGCAAAATAATTTTTTATCCTTCATGATCTTTCAAGTATATTTTATAGGATAGATCGACTTGGAGTGTAGCGTGTGGAATCTTACAGAGGTCATTATCTATTTTAGGTTTCCAATTTTAGAATATAATAATTGATATGGCCTGGCATATTTGTTAGGGAATCTCCTTTAAAATATTCTTACTTTCCTTAACTAGGTCTATTTGTGAAAATGAGAGATTTGTTAGGTAATAGAATCGATGTAATTTTAAATTTGAAGTGCAATCAAGTGTTTCCTATCAAATTTTCCTTGAAATTTCTGACTAGTGATCTATTCATTATCAACCACCCTATATGTCATAAACAGCGATTAAAAACGAAATGATGTTGTTCAACTTTTGTGATTTTTCTGATGTGTTTTTTTTCCCTTTTTTTTTTTTTCCTTCTTTTCCGCCCACTCCCTCCTCTTACTATTCATCTTCTTCAACCTTGAGATGGCTTGGCTAAAACTCCTCTGGTCCTCGCCCGTCGCTGCCCGCTGTCACTTGGACCTCCAGCGACAATCGTTGATCATTGCTCAACCGCCAGCAGCCACTCTCGTCTTCTTTCATTGGTTGGATTCGATTTGGTTTTGTCAAAAAAGTAAGCTACCATAGCTTCAACGCTAACTTTCTTTTGGTTTTCCCACTTCGTCAATCTGCGTGATGACTGTTAACCGTAACATGAGAAAAGCGAACCGATCCCTCCAGATGATGGGGAGATCTATGTATCCTACTTACCGGACAAGTGATCTTACATGTTTTCGATGCGGTAGGATCCCGTTAGGCTTCTTACGAACCTTAGAATAGGCAAATAACGTATTGAAACGATGAGCAATAGAACTAAGTCAAATGCAGCAGAATCCAAAAAAACTCGCACCCAATTCGCCTTAGATTGGTGCAAATCGTGTACATCTACATTCATAATTTTTGAGGTGCTACATTCGTGTACCTTTTTTTCTAAATTCTTATCCTATCTGGAACAACCTTTGACAACGTAAGGCCGTTCTCTTCTCTTTTAAGAACTTGTATACATATCGTGCAAATACGCACCAGTAGTCTCCACAAGTAATCAATCACGTCATCAGTTAAAATGGTATCAAAGCTGACAAAAACATGAACAATCTGCCGAAGTAATCGCCTGCCTCTTCTTGTTATTTTGGTTCGAACTCAAGCCATATCACATTCGGTAAGGTTAAAGTTAGTAACTGCACGCAGCCATGCATTACAATCTCATTAAATTTATGTAATGGAAACGAGGATGATTCGAGTTATTTTTTTGATAATCGGGATCGCTTTAATCTAAATTACCTACTTTACAAGTAAGTTACTGTGCGCTATTGATTGCTGGCAGTCCAAATTTTGAGTAGATGAGAAGTAATTGATGGTGAATTTAATTGGAAGGTGTTTGAGCGAGATAAAGATTGTAAATTATCTTGCTAAATGGTGTGTACTCGATTTATAAATCGTAAGGTTGGTAATACGTTAATGCTTAGTAGGAGAGGTCTGCATGTATATAATTGTATCTAAATTTGAAATGCAACCAATGCAATTTAAAATTTATGTAGAGTCAGATGAGCATTGAAAGGTAACAAATACCCCACATCCATATCAAACTCCTTGTTGATCTATCTTAACTCTCTTTTCTCTTTCCAGTGGTTACAAGAATTCCAAATGATGTTCAGAATCAATTCAACGAATTTGCTTGCCAAACCCTTCTTCTTGCATCCGCTTTTCAGCATCCCAATTGTCCCGCCAATTTTCATCAGAAGATTGCAGGAATTTGTGCAATTCGAGTCCAATGAGAAGCAGCTTCTCACTCCATTGTTCCATGGATGGAAGTCCCAATTGATCCACAAGCCAGTTCTCGTACTCAAACTATCAAGCACATGAAAAAAATATCAACTTCTTCGTATTAGAAACAAAAAATTAAAGGAGCCTCATTGCATAGTTAATAAGATGGTCTCGGCCATTATAGTTCAATAAAAATTTTGGAGATCACACTACTTTTTTAGCTCTATTATGGATTTTGTCCACTGTTTGCTTGCGAGAAACTATTATATGAGTGGGATATAGGTATTGAATTGAATCTAGATTATTAGAGATGGTCAGTTCATGTAGGTTCTACTAGATCTTAAGATCCAAACTGAGTTTAGTATATATAACAGGTTCATGGTATAATTACTCATTGGTTAGACTATAATATCTATATCTAAAAAGGTAAGTTTAACCGGAACTAAGAAAGAATTTGCACACTGGATGTTGGATAATTGACATATGGAAGAATATGGTTGAAAAACTAATTTCAAATACACATGTCATTCATCTAACGGTAAATGTAAACTAATTTGTTGAAAAGGCACAGCACAGTGAATTGAGGAATGACAAGTTAGTTCCAACCTTTCCCAGTTCAAGCCTGTGAGTGAAATGCTTGGGCCATCCAAGCTCTTCAATGTGCTGGTAATGTTCTTGAACAGAAGACAACATCTCTTCTTCACTTGGCAACACCAATTCTCCAGATAAAACCTTGGCCACCCACTTCGACTGTAGCTCACTAAGTGGTGCCGGAAAAGTCTACTCACAGTTGAGACCGATCGAGAGATTGTGTAAATAAGGGATTAAACCAAAATTTCGGGGAAGAATCCACACGAATATGTTTAATTGCTTCCACAATTCTAAACTCCTGTTTTCATGAAATGTCTAAACCTTAAGTATAGCAGAAGACATCCAATATTGAATTTTTTTTCTTTCCCTCTTCATTTCTTTGCATTTTCAACTGTTCTGAAAGAAAAAATTCTACATCACTGAACTTAAACTTCAGTAAATCGGTGGCCGAATTTCCAAGTGATGGAGAAAAAGTTGTTTCTTTGTCTCAATATATGTACTAACTGTTTTTTTTTTTATAACCGAGGACTCCATATGTACTAACTGTTACCTTTTGCTATTTTTCATTAGTTGGCTTTCTTCTTGAAAAACCTTAATCTCTACTTGGTCTACATGATAGGGAAAAAAAAACTACATAAAAAAATTATACCAGAAAGGGTATGCCAATGAAAGAGAGCCAAGGAGCCAGGCTTGGCGGGAAAACATGTTTATATAAAGGCCCCACGCGGTTGTCATCCACACTCACGAGTCCCTTTGTCTTTAGAAATGGAAAATGGTATCTATATCTGCAACATGAGGATCATATATATCAAGCAAGATAGAACATGCACGCTCACGCATATATGTATGCCTGTAGAGAAATGCTCAAGTAACTGAGGAGAACTATATGTTTTTTTATACCCAGTGCAATGGATGATGACATCTGCATATATAGATGATTCATCTTGGAACACTAATCTGCCATCTTCTTCGGCACATGCAATCTGCCAAAAGACAAAACAAGATTAATGAGTTTGAGCTCAATCACATCACTTGGATTTTAATCTAAACTTAGTCACAATTAGAAAATGAGGGAATAAATAAAATGTAAAGTACCATTGGATGTTGGAAGACCCCAGGGACTTTTCTTAATTCCACAACTTGGGAAATTGTTTCTCTTGAGGCCTGATGAACTTCTCTTGCAAAAGGTAAGATGTCTTTGGCTATGTCACCTGCGCTGGTCCCTCTTCCTATTATCAACACAATCTGTCGTGCAAAATAGTGAAAAACATTTATACAAGAACATTGAAGGCACATACACATTATTTTAAGTCATGAGAAAGGGCTTGCAATGGGATTCATAAGTAACAATCCATTCAACTCCAAAGATAATCACTGATGTCATTTTAAAGACTTGAGCCGTGTACAAGGCCGAAGTAGGAAAGCCTCAAATAGATGTTTGTTTCGAGGAAAGTTAAGGCGCCTAGCCATCCCGACAAAGGCTATCATCGGGGTGAGAAAATCAAGACAAAGCACTCTCCATGTAGGTTTCTTCCAAGAATGTTGAAGAGGACGGAATTAACCAAATTGCACTGTCATGTGAGGAGAGTATCATTGGACGATAGATGCTGATACTAACAAGGATGTCAATACTTTATGTGATGGAGTTTGTAACACCTCACTAATCATGAGAGAGGGCTTGTGAGATGATGATTAACACATATGACTCCCTTTAGAGGCTTGGTTTACATAAACCAATTGCTTGTTGGATATAGTCCAAGAAATTTCATAAGTCAATTTGAGATCATGTTTTTGGGAAATAAAGAAGGTATATCAACAATACCTTATCTTTATATGGTTCAGGAACTCGATAATTATGACTGTGTAGTTGTTCTCCTTGCCATGTAGAACTCCCTGTGAAAAGGATTTTTTTTTTATTAAGAAAGTAAGTGAGCAAGAAAGAAGAGACTTCACAGTAAAAAAGAACACATTTATTTAAAAGTTTAAGTCCACTTGTTTGCCAAACAATTTAAATTAAGCAAATAAGTTAATGTTAGAGATATTTAGATTATTTATGATATTCTGGATATCTTTCTAAATAATTGTAGTTAATATTGCAGTATTCAGTTAGTGTAGACAGTCATCATATAAAATTTATAAATGGGCTTATGTGCTCTTTATATCACATCGTGATATGCCAAAATTTCCAAATTCTATATTTTCCATTACTCTCATTTGGTATCTAAGCTTTGTTGTATGAGAAGTGCAATCGAGTCTCGTTTGCAATGTCAACCACATAGGCCGCATTACTCTGTCGTGACCATCATGACACCAACCATATAAATAGCATCGCCTCACGTAGCCTTATGACATTGGTTGCATCGCTTTCGTATCTCCTCCAAGCCCGCAACTTCAGTTGCTATTGAAGACTTTGTTTTGGATAACCACCACTATCACTAGACTCCTTGCCCTAAGGAGAATGAGATCCTGAAGTTTCACCAGACCCGGAGGCCGAACGCCCAACACACACCACCACGTATTATGGTTTCAAACTCACAAAAGCCTCACCTGTAAGTCATTTTTGGACACTTTCAACTGGTTATATTTACTATTAGAATATTAAAACAATAAATCACGCCTCCTTCTAATAGTTTAAGCTTTTAAAACGGTTAACAATAATCCCATAAAATCTTACATGTTATCAAAGCTGGAAGTCATGTATTCGAATCTTTACAGATTCTATTTGTCTCTCCAATTAAATTCCCACACTTAGTACTAAATAAGATCATAATAAGCGTGAGGGAGTGTTAGAATATTAAAATAATAAATTACATTTTTATCTAATAGTTTAAGCTTTTAGAATAGTTGGTAATGATCCTGCAAAATCTTACATTTACAATACAAGACTACAACTAAATTCTTCATCTTCCACTTGCTATCAATGACAACCTAGGCAACCTACAGGGACAAACAACCGATCCCGATACAAAGCTCCACCTTCACACTCATCCACTGCTGCTACCATTATTGAGGGTTCTTCTAATAGTCCATCTATTACTTTATCTTTAGAGGATTTTATAACGCAATTTCAAGAATTTTTTAATTCCTCTGTCCCTAGCACTTCAAATCTAGTCATTTCTAGTTCTTGATTCTTTGATTCTACCTAGTCATTTCTAGTTCTTGATTCTTTGATTCTACGTGCGCATTAGCACGACTTAAGCGGAGCACCGTGGGAGATTGATGGTTCCTCTAGTCTAAAAAAAAAAAACATATGATTTCAAACATCAATATGTTGAAGTCAAAGTCATTACTTTCACAAATACCTTCTATCTATGTAGCTGATAACTCACAAATGCTAGTTAGTCATAGTGGAAATATTTTAATGCCCAAATGTCATTATCTGACACTTTCTTGGTTCCTAGACTTTCATTGAACTTGATATATGTGGGACAACTATGTGCAGGATTCATGAAAAGAGCAGATAATTAGGACATTCTATAAAGTTGGATGCCTATTTGAACTTATCTCCTTAAAGCTTTCGAATGTTCTCAGTAGCTATGCTACCACAGTATCATTTGAAATTTGGTATTCTCGTCTGGGTCATGTTTCTTTTTTTATATTAGGTCATCTGATTTCTAGTGGTCATCTAGATTCTATTGACAATAAACATTTTGATTACATGCCATGTAACTTGGGAAAACGTCACGCTTTACCTTTTGAGTTTAGTGAATTTGTCTCTCGTGCTTCTTTTGATTTAATTCATTCCAATACTTGGGGCCCATCTCCTACTCCCACTATGGGAGGATCTCACTATTTTGTGATTTTGGTGGATGATCCTTCTAGTCATATGTGGCTCTATCTTATGAAGTATCGATATGAACTAGTCACATTTATCGTGATTTTATTGCCATGATCAAAATACAATTTTATCAAACATCTAGATCTTATGTATAGATAATGGCATGAAATTGGCACTATGATTCATCATTCTTGTTTGGAAACTCCCAACAAAATGGTCGAATAGAGTGTAAACATAGACACATCTTAGATGTTGTCCACAACCTTCTAATCTCAACTCGTATGGGAAACAATTTTGGGAGAGACTTCTCATATTGTTGTAGACACTATCAATCACACTCTATCACCTATCATAAGTGATATCTCTCCTTATGAGTGCTTATTTGGCAATGTTCTTAATTACAAACTTCTTCAAGTCTTTGGCAATACTTCTTTTGTCTATTTCTTATAAATGAACGCACAAAGTTAGAATCTCATGCACATCTATGTTATTTCCTTGGCTATGACTTTGAGCACAAAGAGCATCAATGTTGGGATCTTATCTCTAATTGTCTCCGCAACCTCGTCATATTATCTTTTGGGAACATAAGATGTTCTCATCACTTTGCCCCTTCGACTCCTCTCCTGCTACACCATTCTTTAGTCCTTTAGTGGATTTATTTCCCAAAGATACAACATACAACAATTGAATCTTCCTCTTTGGAGTTTTGTTCTCCCAATGTTGATGCAAGTGGCTATGGTGATCCCACTTTAACAGTTCCTAGCTTGTTTGCACCATCCACAAATTCTCCACCCTTGGTCATTCTCTCTTCTCTTGTTTGTCGTTCCACCATATAAGTGAACCTTCTTTTTGGTTCATGATTTTCATTATTATTCTACTTTTTCTTCTTTTCATGAGCTTCGCATATACAAAGAAGCTCAAACTAATCCTCTTTGGCAGCAAGTAATGGGAAAACCAGTTGCACTCATTTAAACAAATTCTCATACATGAGATTTGGTTGAGTTGCCTCTTGAAAATTATGTTATAGGTTGTAAATAAGTATATAAAACCTAGACTAAGGTAAATGGTATGGTGGAGCGTTACTAAGTTCGGCTAGTAGCAAAAGGCTTTACTCAAGATTATATGATTAACTATGAAAAGACATTTGCTTCAGCTACATGTCTTACTTTTGTTCGGAGTCTTCTTGTTGTTGCTGCTATTAAACAAAGACCTCTATTCCATATGAATGGTAAAAATGCCTTGATCTTACTAAGAAAGTATATGTGGAACCTCCTCCAAGGTAAACTCATGCTTCTAGTAAAGTATGTCATTTACAAAGAGCATTAAATGAACCGAAATAGGCTCCTCATTCATGTTATTCTAAGTTCAATTCCACCATGGAATATCTTGGTTTCAACTCCAGTCCCCATGATTAGGGATGAGTAGTTTTAGATTCTATCCAAGTTCCATATAAAACCTAAAACCCACCGGTCTGGAGTTCACCATTTTTCAAAACATATAACCTATCCCGGCACAAGTTTCAAGGTTGGTTTTAGGATCAACCTTAGAATGAACCAATTTCCTTTTTTGTTTCATTTTAGTTGAGCAAAATGAAAGTGACAACAACAACAAAAATGAAAATTTCTCATCTGTCAATAACAATAATTTATAAAAGATAAACACATAAGATAAAATAAACAATAAAAAGTTCAAAACACAAAACGTAAAAATTAGATTGTCATCATACATATTAATATACTGAGAATCAAATACAAACAGAGCTGAAGCACGTGCACAGCAAAGTCTTGGGTGCATGTGATGGACGAAAAGAAAGTAGAAGCAAAGAGAGAAATTAAAGGGGAGAGAAAGAAGAAACGAGCAAAGGCATATCCCACAAGAGTCCGTCTCAGCCATTCTTCTCATTACACAGACAACATGACCGGGAGAAGAACACTAGAATTGTCAAAACTTTCGCACGGCGCTCACTTGAGTGTCAAAACTTTTTTTTTTCATTCACTTAAATGCCATAAATTTGAAAAATCGTTCACTTGAATGCCAATTTTCATTTGCCTTATCGGAAAATCCAATTTTTTTTTTTGGTGGATGCTGGTCCTTGTCAGCCCGCAAAAGTCATTTGATGTGCTCGCCACACTTGGCCGTGAAGCGATAATTTTTTAATATTATTTTAATATTTTAAATATTTTATTATTTTTAAAATTTTATTTTGTATTAATATTTTTTGAACATTTTATTTTTATTTTTATGGCTTTTTTTTTTTTCTCTCTTTGGGTAGCCAAGGATCACTAGCGACCCTCGTCAGCGGCAAAACCCCCGCCAAGATTGTGCGAAGGCCGCATTGCACTTGGCCGCAAAGGCCCTAAACGAAGCTGCCCAATCGTGCTCTACACCTCACCAAGCCAAGAACCAAAGCAGCATCCTCATGTACAAAGAAGATAGAGAACAAACGGAGCCAGGAGGATGGCGGGGAGAGCATAGCTGCCTCTTTTCCATGCGAAACCTTATTTTATCATATACAGTTTTGACCGTTGGGGAGAAAAAGTCATTTTTTTTGTGCCGTCAAACGTGCTATTTTTTTAGAATCTCTCTTGATTGAAAGAGATGTTAAAAATCGATCATTTAAGAAATGCCACATAAATACTTAAGTGATAATTTTCTTAATAGGTAAATAAGATTGCCAGTAAAAAAAAAAAGGTTGAAAGTGATCTATTTTGGGAAAAAAAGTTTATACGAATGAGGGTTTGGGGAAATACTCTAAAGTTTCGCACACTTGGGACCCACAAAGTAATCCTACGTAGAGATTTTTTTTTTTTTTTGGGCCGGTCTACGTATAGAGATTGGGAAGGGTGGTTTTTATATTTGGAATTGAAAAGGGTTTATATGAATAGGAGAGAAGTCAAGCCCAATTTGGTTGACCGGTCAAAATCCAAAGCTCCATTATAATGCAAGTTCTCTTTCTGCTATATCGCATTATCAACGAAGAGAAACAATTCAACAAGGATAAAGTCAGATCAGACGACGTACCTGGAAATTCGGCAATCTTTGGTTGAGTGTACTTGCCGTTACAAACCACCACAGCCTCGAAAACCTCCATGCCTGCCGCCTCCTCCCCACCGCGCATCCGCCACTCCACAGCCCACTGGTCCCGCCCTTCCTCAACGGCTTGCTCGACCCGAACCACTTCGTGCCTGAACCGAATCAGCTCAACCAGCCCAGAATCCTCTGCGAAGCCGCGCAAGAACCGGAGCACCTCCTCGTGACCCGGGAAGCTTCTCAGGTCGCTGCATCCCTTATTGAGAAATGGGTAGTCCGAGAAACCCATGAGTTGCCTCGGCAGGTTCACCCGGATAGATCGGTACATGCTGGCATGGACGACATCACGGCCTGGATCCAACCCCAACGGGTCAGATTCGACCCGAGGGTCGTATAGCCACGTGCCTCCAACATCGCTGCCACTCTCGAACACCACCACTTGGTGCCCCTCGCGGTAGAGCTCCCTGGCTGCAACAAGACCCGACATACCGGCTCCGATCACGGCCACCTTCACGTGCAGTTTTCCCATCGTTTTGAGACCCGGATCCGGATGGTTTTCCTGGACCTGTACCTCAACTCTCTTTCTTTTAGAGGAGATTCTTTCTTGCGGACGGCATCAGTGGGTAAGATTTAATTGGGGAAGCTCTATAACAAGTTTAATTATTAATGGAGTGAATGGAAGGCGTGCGCAATGCGCTAGTCAATCCACCTCATCACAGATAATTCACAATTTATTGAGATTACTGTCGCGACCTACCCTCAAGGGGAGGGAACAAGTTTAGAGATATTGCCTAAGGATGGACCCAAGGCCCATGATTAAGCGTGAGTTCTCCCAAGCCCATACCTCGTATGACATTTTGGTGTTTTTAAGAATTTTGCAATGAAGAGTCGCCACTAGTCTATTGGGGTCGACTAAAAACCAAATGAGGCATGAGAGTATATCTCACTTTCTAGGCAACCAGAGAAATCTAGAGTCGGAGACTTGATTATATTAATTAATCAATTAGTGTCCTTTCGCTACTTAATCTTGTTTATGTTAAAAGAAAAGATTTTTGTCAGTTAGTTTGGATTGATTTTATACCTACCCACTAAAATATGAGGTGATCATACGGGTACACAATTATTAAAATAATAATTAGCAACCAAGGAAAGCGATTAAATAAATTGCATGAAAGAGCAAAAATTTAACATCAAAGAAAAGATAAATACTAATCCTAACTAGATTAAAGAGAAGCCAAAACCAACATATCAATATTGTGCATTCAAAGGCATTGTCCCTAAGGACAATTGAAACATTAAGGTAAAGCCTAAAGGCTTAATCAAACTTAAACATAATTCCAAATTGAAAGGTTTCCTATTTTTAGGAGAAAATTACTCAAAGATTAATTTCAACCTTGTCGAGGAAAATTTATTTATTTTTTTAGATTTTTCTATTTTTCCAAAAAAAAAAAAAAGGATTTTTGCAATTTTTTAATTTTTTTAAATTTTTTAATTAATTTATAAAAAATCGAATTTTTTTTTTTATTTTTTACTGAGTTTTTGAATTTTCGGAATTTTTTTGAATTTTTATTATTTTTCGAAATTTTTGATTTTTTTTTTTTTGAAAATTTTGAATTTTTGAAAATTTTAATATATTTTTAATATTTAATATTATTATATTCGGAAAAACGGGTTCAGACCGGGTAAACCCAATCCGGCCCATTGACCCGACCCAAACCCGGATCCAACCCAGTTGGATTAAAAAAAGTATTTTTCATTTTTTTTAAATTTTTATAGCTTTTTAATGATTTTTTTTTCTTTTATCTTTTCCCCACTTCGTCCTCTTCCTGCACCTTCTACTCGACAGTCCTTCCCGAGGCCAACTTTTGCCATTTTAGAGTTTTCTATTTTTTTTGGTTTTGGTTTTCTTCTTTTTTCATTATTTTTGGTTTTTCTCTTTCCTTTCTTTTTTTATTTTTTATTTTTTATTTCTTTCCCTCCTTTGGTATTCTTCTCCTTTGTGCTTGCCCCCTACACACGTAAATGCCGGCTTTCCACCGAATCTAAACCCTATGAAGCACGGACACGTTGCCCGTGTGCTTCTGTGTTGTGTCTGACACATGTTGGAGCGTGTCGGACACGTCGACATGCTCGGACACGGTCGAACACGCGGTCAACGCGTGTTGGATTTTTCGACACACAGTCAACTTTTTTCGACACGCTTGTTTAGAAGACAATGAAGGGTGGAGGCAAGGGAGGGCGAGGGAGCAAAGGCCGTGAGCAACGGCGAGAGACGACTAGAGAAAGAGCTGAACAGAGAGAAAGCAAACTCCCGCCGGCGAGACGAAGCCATGCAACGGACCACCACAACGGCAAGAGACGGCCAGAGAGAGCAAAAACTGAAGCAAGGGCTGCCACTATTGCAATGGATCGGCGACGAGGAGGAGGAGGAGAAGGATCAAGAGGAAGAGGAGAGGATGGGGTCCTGTGGCGAGTGGCGAGAAGGAGGGAAAGGAGGGTGGCTAGGGTTTTTGATAAGGGAAAATAATAAATAAATAAATAAATAAGGGGGGGGACAATGGTGTGACTTTTGAGTTTGGGGGAGGGGAAGTGACCTGACAGCTTGTCTCAGGTGTGGGGGAGGGAAAATAAGTAAAATAAATTTGGGGTGGAGCCATGGAGGGAAATGGACGAAGGAGGGGAGGGAAATAAAGTAAAATAAATTTGGGGTGGAGCCGTGGAGGGAAATGGACGAAGGAAAGAAGAGGTGGACCTCTGGGGATTTTTTTAATCGGAAAATTAAATAAATGAAATTAAAAAATAATTTTGAAAAATAAAAGTACTGAATTTTAAATAATGATAAATTTTGGTCATTGTAGAAAATCATGATTTATTTAAATAAATTGATTATAATTTCTTATTAATTATTAGTTTTATCAATAACTTTTGTTAAAGTTAAAAACATGTTTCGCATTAACTATGAATATATCTTTCGAATTTCTAATGAATTGATTTATTAATATTATTAGTGTAAATTCATTATAGGCTCTTTTTTTAATTAATTAATTATGAATTTGAATAAATTAAATTAAATTAAAAATATTTATTTAATATACAACGAGTCGCAACGTATCGGAATTCTATATTTTTAGAAATGACGTGTCGACGTGTCGTGTCGTGTCGTCGTGTGTTGGTGCTACTTAGTCTAAACCACACACCAACGTTGGCTAGAGTAACCAGCATCGACCGCCAAACCAACGTCATCCACCGGTTATCCCCCTCGACCGACGTTGGCTACAGCCGGCCACATATTCCGACGACCACTAACTCATCCTCCGCGCAACAAAGACTTCGTCAATTCGAATACATGCAAATATTTCGCATAAACCACATGAAAACAAAATGAATACAGGCAAAGCAACAAGGATTCAGCAAGCATGGGGACAAAAATGAGTCGGTCTTGCGTTAAAACATAGGCTATTCTTCGGTTTTCTTTAAGGCATTTTGTCAAACATATGGTATGCACTAATGGAACGAGAAGGTTTTGCCCCGATCAAAACTCAACTTGAGCTTAGGCTTCTACTTGAGCATAGCAACATGCACAGAAACATCAATGGAGGCTCCGTGGGACAAAAGCTCATGTGAACTAGTCAACCGCGAGTTCCGGTCCATCGCCCTACAAAAATGGAGCATACATGAGCAGAGAAGACCTACTTGGTTTGGTTCGGTGGGGATGCTACGACGAATGGTGGCTGATGGATGGGCCATCGACAATGGTGGATCACTCCCTCAAGCTCCAACTCTCTCAGTTTGTTCTTTGTCTCTCTCTCCCTTGGTGCTCCCTCGTTCTCCCTTGCTCTCCCTCTTATCTCTAGCACTCTCTCTCTCTCTCTCCGCCCCCCCTCGATCTCTCTGGTCTCTTTTCCCTTTTAGAGCAACCGGCGGGCGCGCATGGCCTCTACAACTGCCAGCTTACCGGCTGGACTGCCCTCGACCCGTGGATCACGCCGCTCGCCTGCCACACTAATCCTCCTACTACTCTGTCGCTGCTCCCCAATCTTCTACCGCCACTTGCTTCATTTTTTATTCCCTTTTGCAGGCTGCTGCTCCCACGCGTGGAAGAAGAAGGGAGGAAGAAGAAGGCCAAGCGAGCGGGGCCAATGCAAGGGGAGAAGGGCTGGCCTAGGCGCCAAAAAGAGAAGGGAAGAGAGGAAAGGGCCAGCCCAAGGCTTGTCCGAACTTGGCCCGACTGCCCCTCTTTTCTTTTTTTTTGTAAATTTTTTGATAAATTTTAAAACTAGTGATGCAAATGCTCCTAATATCTATATGTGATGCAATTTTAATGAATATTTTTTTTGTTAAGGGGTTAGAAATTAATCCCTAATTTTTCAATGCAATTAATAAACACTTAAACAAATCACCAAAATTTAGGTGTCAACAATTACAAATAAAACTTGAAGAGGACCGATTCCACATTAGTGAAGGATATTTCTACCGCCCTTTGAATTGACCTATAAACTAACATTGCAACGACTATATTTTTTTAAGGAGCAAGTTGCTTGATTTGGTTTGATAATTTTTTAAGGAGCAAGTTGCAATGCATTGTTTAATCCATCTCACTATCTGTTTAGCTTTCCAATTTTAAATAAGCACTAATTCTAAGTAATTATAAATAAATGATATTCATATGAAGTGCCCAAATCGCATAGCGATACTCTTTTGGCATCATTATATCCAAGCTTCTTATTACATAGAAACACAAACCAAAAACTGGTAGATGTTGGGCCCTGACCTTCATTCAGGCGTCCACTATTAACCATCACATGAGAAAAGCGGAACCGATCCGAGACAAGGTTTAATGTGTCCCGCTCGTTGAACTCGTGATCTTATATGCTTAGGGCTATCTACAGTTCAATTAGGGTCAAGTTTCCAGTCAACTCGACCCAAACCGAAATATGAAGTATACATCTTCATAATGGGCCGACCCAAAACCCAAATAAAACACAAACTGAAATCGCAGGTTGGGCCGGTTATATGTTTTACTTAGAAATACAACTGCATGGCCTGTAGGCTTTCCCTCCTTTTATGTTTGCAATCGTCTCTTTCATTGGATAATGCGTTTTAGTTCGGTTCGGGTTATGATCCGAACCTAAACAAGTACACTATTTGTACTTGATGGTTTTATTAGTGATGGGCTTAAGGCCCGTCCGCCCATGTTGGGCCTAAAAGCCCGGCCCATAAGATTAGGGCCCATGGATGAAGGAATATGATGAAGGGACACGTTTCTTTTTGGAGGGAACGTATATAAGGGGAAATAAAGAGGGAGGAACGTACCTTTTGGCATAACGTACGTTCCTCCTCCCTTTCTCTCTTCAAAAACATTCCAAAAGAAAGAATAGTGCGCAAGAGGCGACACCCATCTTCCCTTCAAGGCAAATTGACGTCATCGGATCGAACGGGATCAGTTTCTCTTCCTCATTTTGGCGTCGGTATCTAATTTGTGGCTAACAAGGTACGCTCGAATCCGTGGTGTGCTTTACGATCGGTGATACGTGATTTTTCCCGAGCTTGTCTTCCGCATTCATTTTATGGGTTCGATTTAGTGTCGAATCCGGTTTCTGGGTATACGCAATACCCAACATTGGTATCAGAGCCAGGTTCATGTTTTTCCCAACCCCTTTCATGTTTATGGATGATTTCTTAATGATTTTTCGTGATATTAATCGGCCGACACCAATCGGGACTGAAAAATCCCGACACCCGAGCACTGTTCATCCATTTTTTCGAGTTTACGTAAGTCGAAATCCATTTCGAAGGCGCTCGGATGGAAGGTCTCGTCGAGACGATCGCGACGAGTGGTGGAACGCCGCCAACGGCCACCGGACGCGCCCCCACGCGCAGCCGGAACCAACCGGCGTCTTCGGCGCGTGCATTGGGGAAGGCGCGTGCGTCGCCCGCGCGCGCGCGACCGATGCGCGCACGTGCGACGCACGTGCGCGTTCACCAGGCGCTAAGCGCGTGCGAGCACGCGCCGCCGACGTCATCGTGACGTCGGCCGCACGCGTGCCCGCACGTGCCGGTCGGGTCCGTCCGGTCCGCCCCGACCTCCCGACCGGCCGCCCGGCCCGACCGAACCGGCCCGACCCGGCGACCGTTGACCGTTGACTCGTTGACCGTTGACCCGAAAAAAAAAAAAAAAAAAAAAAAGAATGTGTTTCTTTTTCAATTATGTTTATGTGGATTATATGTAATCCATTTTTTTTTTGTTCTGCATTTGTTGTAGGAACAATGCCTCCCTCAGTAAGCCACGCGCATCCGTGCGCACAATGTCGATGAACAAAAGGAAAGGCTTTCAAGGTTGATAGCCGATTTGAATGGTTATCGATGGGAGAGTGACGACATAATTGATCATGTCATAGAGGTCAACAACAAAATTCAAGAAGTCATTTGGAACGGTTATCCCATGCCAGATATTCAGATGGTGCGATTCTTTATGAACACTCTTCCACCAGAATGGCAAGGAGTGTTGAATCGCCTATGGGAGGTCAAAGGATTTACTGGATATAAGGAGCTAGTAATGGAATTTGTGGATGAATATCATCGGGTTGGAGCCACAAAGACTGCGACCCAAGGAATGACTTCGATTAGGCCATGAATGAATGTGCGTAGGAGAAATCCTAAGGGATATCCGTCTGTTTTTCCATGGCTGTCGAGAGTGCCTGAAAATTTTACGAGAGAAAAAGAAAAAAGTTGAACCAAGTAGCAGACTTTCCCTATTAGTAGTATGATGCCTTGTTTTTAGATGTTATGGCTGGTCTTTATTTAGTGTTCTTTGTGAACATTTTATTTTATGTTTTCTACCACGATTGTTGTTGATGTAGCAACTAATATGTTAGTTGTATTATGTGAAAGCATTATTATTATATCATTATTGGATGTCAATTATCTGTTGCTTTTTGTTATTACTGGTTGCTGTGGGTAGTTAGCTGTGGGTAGCTATAGAAGTTTTTGTAGCTTCATAGAATTGATTTTGCATATGACAATCATATTAATGATAGTTTTAAGTTAGGATGTTTGGAGGATGATTGGAAACGTAGTGACCTTTTGATTCTAAAACCTTACTTGAAATTACTCATTAATATGATGGGTCTGTGCAAAAGGGATGCATAAATGATAGGCATTAATATTTCGTGCATATATGTCTGATATGTTCAGATCGATGGATTCAGCAACTAAGAACATAATTGCTGATTTGAACAAAGAGGTCAAATTGAACGGCGTGAATTGTGAAATATTGAATATGAGAATTCAATATGTGCTGAAAAGCAAGAAGCACTAAAAGCTCTTGACCATGTTATGGAAGATCTTGAGGATTGTGCGCCACCTTGAGATAGCTGATCATCGCCTCAAGGCATTTGAGCGGGATACGATATTTACTATATTGCTTTAAGCTCAGAAGGGGCTTCAAGCTCTAAGCGCAAGCGCATTGATTCGTTCAATATGTGGGATAGCAAGGGATCAAGTCCTTATTGCAAGAAATCAAGAATTAACCAACAAAAGAGAGGAAAACGTCCTCGTGTAAAAAGAGGAAAACGTCCTCATGTGAAGAATATCTCAAGGGTGAAATGTTACAACTGTGACCAGAGGGGTCACTATGCCCGCAATTGTCGCGAGCCAAAGAAGGTACACACCCTTTGTACTATTGGGAACTTTGCATATGTGTCAAGTTCTATATTCTTAACTGAATCTAATCCTCGTGGATTTGTAGATTCGGGAGCGACGAGACCATGTAGCGAAGGATAGAGAATCCTTTGTAGAATTTCGACGAGTTCCATTGGAACTAAGTGGATCTATGTGGGAAACAACTCGAGCTGAAGTAAAAGGAATTGGCACATGCCAACTGAACATGCGTGGTGGGCGCACTTTATTCCTACATGATGTGTTGTATGCTCCGGAGATTCGTCGAAATTTAGTGTCTGTTTTAGTGTTGGTTAAGTTTTGTTTTAATGTGAACTTCCATAAAAGAGGTGTAGATTTGTATTTGGATACAAACTACTATGGTTGTGGTTATTTTCTGGATGGTTTCATTGTATTAGACATTGACTATGTTAATGTAAATGTTTGTTATTCCCTTCTCACGTCTCCTAATTCATATGATAATGATGTGAATGTGTGGTATGCTAGACTTGGTCATATTGGCCAACAACGTATGAATAGACTAGCCAAAGAGGGCTTGTTAGGCAATATTGAAAAAGTTGATTTGCCCATATGTGAGCATTGCCTGGTAGGGAAAACGACAAGGAAACCATTTGGAAAAGGTAAAAGAGCTGAATTTCCTCTGCATTTAATCCATTCGATGTCGTGGTCCAATGAATGTGAGAGGAAGGCATGGGGCTGTTTATTTCATCACTTTTATATATGATTATACTCGATTCGGATATGTCTATTTGATTTCTCATAAATCTGAAGCAATAAGTTGTTTCAAAAGGTTTATGAACCTGGTAGAGAATCAATTAGACAAGAAAATAAAAGCATTGAGATCCGATCGAGGTCGAGAATATTTATCGATGAGTTCAGAAAATTATGTGATGAAAAAGGAATAGAAAGACAGTTGTCTATTCCATATGCTCCTCAACAAAATGGTGTTGCGGAGAGAAGAAACAGAACCCTACCGGAAATGGTTAGGTCCATGATGGCGCATGCTAACTTACCTATTACCTTTTGGAGTGATGCGTTGTTAACTGCTGCCTATATACTTAACCGTGTGCCTTCCAAATCAGTTACTTCCACTCCATATGAGTTATGGACAGGTAGAAAACCGGACTTAAGTTTTCTTAAGCCATGAGGTTGTACTGCCTATACACATGAGTCATCTCACAAGTTTGGGAAATTGGGTCCCAGAGGAAAGAAGAGTATTTTCATAAGATATTCGGAACACTCAAAAGGGTATGTATTCATAGGTGAGCAGGAAAGTGGGAGTATAACTGAATTTGAATCACGGGATGTCACATTCTTAGAGGATGAATTTCCTAAGAAGGGCGAAATAGGGGAAGATTACTCCCTATTTGAAACCTTGGATCAAGATAATGATCTTAGTGGAGTTCGTCCAAGTGGGAGTAATATGAGAAGTGATGAATTGAATTCAACTCATTCTCAATTGCAACCACATAATGAGACGACATCATCATTATCTAATCCAAGTGGGAGCATAATGGGGAATGATGTGCAAAGTGTACAATCTCCCATACGGCGAACAAGTCGCCAAAGTATTCCCCGTCGACGTTTTGACATTGAAGGGGAAACTTTTATGGTTGCTCCACAAGATGAGGATGAGCCTAGAAATATTAATGAGGCTATGAATTGCCCTCGTAAGGAAAAATGGATTCATGCAATGGAAGAGGAAATTGAGTCAATGAAATCAAACCAAGTCGGAAGCGGTTGATCTTCCAAAAGGACTTGAGCTATTGGGAACAAGTGGGTTCTCAAAATAAAGCGAAAGGCTGATAGCTCGATAGAAAGGCATAAGGCTCGCCTTGTGGCGAAGGGATATAATCAACAGGAAGGAATTGATTATGAAGATACGTTTTCTCCTGTAGTGAGATTTACCTCGATTCGCATTATTCTGGCAATAGTAGCTAGTATGGATCTTGAGTTACATCAGATGGATGTATAGACTGCTTTCCTCAATGGAGAATTAGAGGAAGAAATATACATGGAACGACCTGCTGGTTTCATAGTGAAAGGCCAAGAAGAAAAAGTATGTCGACTTTTGAGATCGATATACGGCCTTAAGTAGTCATCGAGACAATGGTATATACGTTTTCATAATGCTATAATGGCATATGGTTTTACAATGATTGATGAGGATCATTGTGTATATATCAAAAGATCAAGGATCAATTTGTGATCATATCATTATATGTTGATGATATACGATTGCCGGAAGCAATATGGAGTTTGTTAATTGTCAAGAGTTGGTTGTCTTCCAACTTTGAGATGAAGGATATGGGTGAGGCTGCATACATTCTTGGAGTTAAGATTTCAAGAGATCGTTCGAAGAGATCGTTGTCTCTTTTGCAAGAAACATATATAAATAAAGTTCTTGAACGATTTCGTATGCAAGATTGTAAACCCATAGACACTCCTATTGCAAAAGGTGAAGGATTGAGCCATAGACTGTGTCCAAGGACTCCACAAGAGAAGGAACAAATGAAACATGTTCCTTATGCTAGTGCTGTTGCAAGCTTGATGTACGCTATGATGTGTACAAGACGACATATGTTTTGCAGTTGGAATGGTGAGTAGATACCAATCCAATCCAGGTCAAGCACATTGGAAAGCCGTTAAGAGAATACTGAGGTATCTAAAGGGAACTGCTGATTATACGCTGAGTTAATCAAGGAAAGGATCTGCGACTCGAAGGCTATTATGAAACTGATTAGGGAGGAGATTTAGACGAAAAGGAAATCTACCTCTAGGTTTGTTTTCTTATTGAATAATGGCACCATATGTTGGAGCGGTAAGAAACAAACGTGTATAGCCTTGTCCACGATGGAAGCTGAGTTCGTGGCATTATCGCGTGATAATATAAGAAGGAGTTTGGCTTAAGAGATTTTTGGATCATTTAGGTGTTATTGAGAAACCTGCAAATCCATTATTAGTTAATTGTGATAGCCAAGCAGCTATAGCGTACACCAAAGATCCAAAATATCATGGCAAGACCAAACATATAGATACCAAGTATAACTTTGTCAAAAATATGGTTGCACGAAAGGATGTGAACTTACAGTACATATCTACGCATAGAATGGTAGCAGATCCTATGACAAAGCCAATACCTAGAGATGTGTTTTGTGGTCATGTAAAATCTCTAGGATTGCGTAGAATCTGATGTACTGGATATTGTAATTTCCCTAGGTTGTTCACATTTAATGAATTTGTGTTTTCATCATTAATGCCTATGAATCTTTGTTTGATCTTTATGCATCTTAATGCTCGGTGCATTATATTATATTGAGAAAGTATGTCGGACAGATAAGAGATTAGCCCACTCACACGGGTAATCGCCTCTATTTACTATGTGATAAATAGAGATGAGACGGTTTTTAAGCTTATTATCTAGGTGATAATCGAGAGCTCAAGCTTAAAATAAATATGTCGCCTTAACTAAGTGTTAAGATGAGGACATGATATGTACTATGTCCGAAAGTAAAATACCCCACATATTTTACTTTATCGTCTAAGATGCCAGATGTGAGTTCGATGAATTTTGTGAATGAGTAGATACGTGAACTCAAGTTAGACATTGGGTATGTCTCGAACTATCATCTGTACGGTATTGATGGTGTAGACATACGCTCCATGGGAAAGGAGTTAATACCGTAATACGTATTTCATACTACGTATGCATAAGACGACCAATAAGAGTGGCAAAAGTTTGATCTCAACTTGTATGCCGTATGAGACTCTTGAGGAAAAGAGTTCCTCAATTTAGTGCCCTCATGACTTTTACTTATTCTCAAGATTTCTATTTAGTGTTTGCTATCTTAGAATGTTGCCAATGGTCATGAGTTGATTCGATCTAATGGGACATTTCTAGAAAAGCAAGTTGAACTGAAATTGAGAGTTTGAAGGAAAGAGGAAGATCGATTTTGGAGAATCACATTGTAGTTTTGTATTCACCTTTGGTCGACCAATTATGACTGTCTTTGGGATAATCATAATTGTGAATACAATATATATATATCATTGTTTAAAAGAGATCAAGAGAGATATAAATGTGATCGATCGATCTAGGGTACCTGCATACTAAATCTACTCGAGTGTGACGCCCAATATGAGCTGCTATATATTCCTAACGAGATGTATAGAACGAGCTCTCAAAGTATGCTTGTCGCACGGATTATTCACCGGTATGAATGTTGAAGAGAGGTAAAGAGAATCCTGTTCGGCCCACCATGTGCGAGTGGGAGATGATGGTTTTATTAGTGATGGGCTTAAGGCCCGTCCGCCCATGTTGGGCCTAAAAGCCCGGCCCATAAGATTAGGGCCCATGGATGAAGGAATATGATGAAGGGACACGTTTCTTTTTGGAGGGGACGTATATAAGGGGAAATAAAGAGGGAGGAACGAACCTTTTGGCATAACGTACGTTCCTCCTCCCTCTCTCCCTAAAAGACACTCCAAAAGAAAGAATAGTGCGCAAGAGGCGACACCCATCTTCCCTTCAAGGCAAATTGACGTCATCGGATCGAACGGGATTAGTTTCTCTTCCTCATTTTGGCGTCGGTATCTAATCTGTGGCTAACAAGGTACGCTCGAATCCGTGGTGTGCTTTACGATCGGTGATACGTGATTTTTCCCGGGCTTGTCTTCCGCATTCATTTTATGGGTTCGATTTAGTGTCGAATCCGGTTTCTGGGTATAAGCAATACCCAACAGTACTCATTTACCTGAACTGAAAAGACCCAAAAATTTCAGGTCCGGATGGGCCAATCGTGCTTTGATTTGGGTACACAATTTGATTTTGACACCCTTACTTTTGATACAATCGGATCTCATAGGGTATAGGCTAATCACGTATCTAAATGAGGAGAAATAGACCTAGACGCGAATATGGTATAATCCAAACAAACTCGCACCAATTCCCACCATAAATTTGTGTGCATAGTACAGTCTTTATGCTATGATAATTATGTACCTTTTTTCTTGGGAAAATTATTTCATCATGTTTAAATTTATTGTATGACTGCCAATTCAATTATGAACTTTCCAATTCAATCAATTTAGTCTTTTAACTTTTCGTGGAATTCCAAAGAGCACCATCGCGACCCCATATCAGTAGCTACCACAGCCATTCACAACCTCTTCCACAACGACGTTAGATCCATGGCCGTGCAATTCCGAGGACGTCAAGAGGCCAAGATCTTAGATGGAGGACGTGAAATTCATGGACGACCGTAGATTACCTTGTGCATCAGCGAGCTGTAAAGAACGCAGACAAATGATCAAAGGGAGATCGCAAGTAAATTCCTTAAATCGCTTACAACATCTAGTATCCTGGTTTCTACAGCTTAAGATTCCAAAGTGCAATTGATCTCGTCCGACTCTTCTTCTCCTTTCATCCATTTCTCAACATCCCAAGTGTCTCTCCAAATTTCACCAAACGTCATCAGAAGACTCAACGATGTAAAATACACGTTTAGTCTACATTTCTCCAGTGGCGGTGGTCCAAATGCCAGCAAGCCAATTCTCATAATCAAACTGCCAAAAACCGAAAAAATCACTTAGGATGATGATCATATATTTAGAGGGAAAATGTTCGATAATTGGAACAATAGACTCGATTATCGTTTAAATAAGGTTTTGGAGTCTAATAACAAGATAAGTTACGACAATCGAAGACAAATACTGCGATTCTACGCTTTAAAATGTCCAATTTGTGAAGATTTCTCTATTTTCTTGTTGTTTATTTTGGAAATGAAATTGGGTTTGATGTAATTGAATGAGTAGTGCAATTGGGTTTCTTCGGATGTACCTTTTTCAATTGAAGCGTGTGAGATGATGCTTTGGCCATCCGACCGCCTCGATCTGCTGGTAATATTGTTGAATCGATGACGTCATCTCTTCTTCACTCGGCAACAGTATTTTCCCAGATAATATTTTTGCTGCCCACCTTGATTGTAACTCGCTAAGGAGAAACGTAATAGTCTGTTCGCATTTTCAAAATAGATAAAAAGTCATGTTATGAAATACATGAATGAATAAGATACATGAATGAATATTCATTATATTCATCTTATCTAATGTATTTATTATGGTACATTTGTATCATACTTTCTAAGTATATCTCCCTATACAATGAACGTTCATCTCTCATATCTAGTACATGTATCATTCGATACATTGATATTAATAATAAGTACATTTTTGCTTTCCTATAAATAGGAGCTTAGTTTCTTGTTATAGAGAGATATCAGAAATACAGTAATACACTGGAAATAAAACTCTCTCATCTGGCTTTCTCTACTATCTCTAGTGTTCACTTACTTTTTCTTCTCAATCTCTTTTCTATTATATATTCGCAACGCAATATTTTACAACACGTTATCAGCACGAGGATCTACTGACTGAGTAAGTAATTTTTGCAAGCACGAGAATCTACCGACCGAGTAAGTAATTTTTGCAAGCACGAGAATCTACCGACTGAGTAAGTAATTTTTGCAAGGTGGGTATTCTTTTTATTAATTAACTTATACTTCACCTTCTTCTATCAATTCTTCATTTTTATTTTTATTGGCCCGAAGCCAAATTTCAAATCTAAAAGTATCATTCTGCTCCTGAAGTGGTAGTGGATATTTCGAAATCCTTTTAATTAATTTAAGGATTTGATTTTGCAAGGATTATATGCAAATTTTATAATACTTGACACCTGAAGTTGTCGATATAAATGCAAATGGAAAATACTGAGAAAAAAGAAGATGTTTGTTTGCTTGATAGTGCAACAATACATACTATATTTCGTAGTAGACACTTTTTCTCTAGTATGATAAGGACAATATCAGGTCTTGTTTCGGTTATTGATGGTTTTGGGAATGCCACAATTATTTTGTCAAATGGCACAATCCTGCATATTGAAAATTCGTTTCTAAGCATTAGATCAAAAAAGAATCTGCTCAATTTCAAAGATGTACACCATAGTGGGTACTATATTGAGACTATTTATTAGCAAGATAAGGAATATATTAGTATTTCCTCTTATAAGACGGGCCTGAAAACCATCCATGAGAAGCTAGAAGCTTCTTCTATGAGTTTGTATTGTGTCATGATTAAGACTGTTGAAACCTACGCCACCACATCCTGGAGATTGGTAAGCCCTGATCAGTTTGGACTGTGGCATGATCGCCTTGGTCATCTTGGCGTTTCAATGATGCATAGGATAATTGAAAATACAAAAGAACACCCTTTAAAGGATATAAAGGTATTATTATCCAAAGATTATAATTGTGAAGCTTGCTCACAAGGAAAGTTCATTATCAAACCTTCTATAACAAAGGTTAATCTTGAATCCCCTTTATTCTTACAAAGAATTTAGGGTGATATTTGTGGACCAATACAACCACCAAGTAGACCATTTCGATATTTTATGATATTAGTGGACGCATCCTGTAGATGGTCCCATGTTTGCATATTATCTACTCGTAATGTCACATTTGCACATTTATTTGCACTATTATCATATTCCAGCTGCAAATGCTCTAGCTAAGATAGCTGTTCCTAAAAAACAGGCTAAAATGGATCAAAATCCCCCGCACTTGAAGTGTGGTAGACCGATAGGATCAAAAGATACTGCTTCTCAAAAACAAAGGGGAAAGAATCAGGAATCCACTCCAAAAGAGCCCAGCGTTGTGCTTGAACCTGAAAAGCTTATTGCCCCTGAAGAGGCACAAGCTCCAGAAGAGCCTGCCGTTGTGCTTGCTCCTGAAGAGCTTATTGCCCCTGAAGAGGCGCAAACCCATGAAAGGAACACCAATCCTGGGAATACTAAGAATTCCATTACATATTATAATGAAATTTGGGATCGAAATGAAATCATCATTGATGATGCTTTTGCATTCTCAGTTGCTCATAAAATTATGAATGATGATTGTGAGCAGCAATCTATTATTGAATACCGTCAAAGGCAAGATTGGCCTAAGTGGGAGGAAGCAATTAAGGCCGAATTAGCTTCCCTACCTAAACGAGGGGTTTTTGAACCTATAACTTATATCCCCGATAATGTAAAGCCCATTGGATATAAAGCCCGACTCGTTGCCCAAGGATTCTCTTAGAGATCTGGGATTGATTATAATGAGACATATTCACCTGTGATGGATATGATTACATTTCGTTTTCTCATTAGCTTAGCAATCTTTGAAAGATTGGAAATGCGTCTTATGGACGTTGTGACGGCATATCTATATGGTTCATTAGACTATGATATTTATATGAAAATTCCCGAGAGATTCAAAATGCCGAAAGCATGCACTTCCCGCAATTTATTTTCAATAAAATTGCAAAGATCCTTATAACGGGTTAAAGCAATCCGATCGCATGTGGTATCAATGCCTAAGTGAGTACCTAATTAAGGAAAGGTACAAGAATGATCCTATTTGCCCATGCGTATTTATTAAGAAATCAGAAACCGGATTTACTATTGTAGCAATTTATGTTGACGATATAAATTTAATTGGAACTCCAGAAGAATTAGCTGAAACTGCTGAATATTTGAAAAGGGAGTTTGAAGTTAAAGATTTAGGTAAAACCAAACTTTGTCTTGATCTAGAGCTTGAGCATAAAGCAAATGGAATAATTGTCCATCAATCAACATACGTTGAAAGATTGCTTAAACACTTCAATATGGACAAAGCTCACCCATTGAGCACCCTTATGGTTGTAAGGTCTTTAGATCCCCAAAAGGACCCATTTCGTCCTAGAGAATCAAATGAAGAGATACTTGGTCCTGAAGTACCATATCTCAATGCAATTGAGGTTTTGATATACTTGGCACAATGTACGAGACCGGATATCATTTTTGCGGTAAATTTATTGGCACGATTTAGTTTTGAGCCAACTCGGAGACATTGGAATAGAATTAAACATATTTTCCGTTATCTCCAAGGAATCATAGATTTTGGATTATATTATTCCAAGGATTCCACTAACTCTGGTTTAGTTGGATATGCTGATGTTGGATATAGATCCGATCCACATAAGGCTCGCTCTCAAACCAGGTATTTATTTTGTTATAACGGCACCGCTATTTCTTGGCGTTCTATGAAGTAATCGCTAGTAGCTACATCTTCTAACCACTCTGAGATTATTGCTTTATATGAAGCTGGAAGAGAGTGTGTTTGGTTAAGATCCGTTATAACACATATTCATAATTCTTGTTGCTTAATACCGGTTACAAATTCTCCCACTATAATTTATGAAGATAATGCTACTTGTGTTGCACAAGTCAGGGGAGGATATATCAAAGGTGATAGGATCAAGTATATCTCGCCGAAATTTTTCTATACTCATGAACTCTAAGAAAGTCGACAAATTGATGTTAAACAGATTCGATCCATAAATAATCTTGCAGATCTTTTTACCAAATCATTGCCAACATTAGCTTTTGAGAAATTAGTATATGGCATTGGTATGCGGCGAGTTCACAAGATGCAAGATTGATTAGCCCCAGAAGTGGCTATATGGCTCAATTGAGGGGGAGATATTATGAACTATGCATTGCAGCATTGATATGCAGCGAGTTCACAAGATGCGAGATTGATTAGCCCTTGCAGTGGCTATATATGCATTGCACTCTTTTTTCTTTCTGTCCAGTTTTTTCCCACGGGGTTTTTCCGGCTTAAAGTTTTTAACGAGGCAATTAATGCATTCATAAAAGGGAGAGATCATAACATTTGTGCTCTACACTCTTTTTCCCTTTTGTCCAGTTTTTGTCCCACTGGGTTTTCTCGGCTTAAGGTTTTTAATGAGACAGTATCATTTGATGCACATTTGTAATAAATACAATGAATATTCAAGGGGGAGTATTATGAAATACATGAATGAATGAGATACATGAATGAATATTCATTATATTCATCTTATCTAATGTACTTATTATGGTACATTTGTATCATACTTTCTAAGCACATCTCCTATACAATGAACGTTCATCTCCCTTATCTAGTACATGTATCATTCGATACATTGATATTAATAATAAGTACATTTTTGTTTTCCTATAAATAGGAGCTTAGTTTCTTCTTGTAGAGAGATATCAGAAATACAGTGATAGACTGGAAATAAAACTCTCTCATCTGGCTTTCTCTACTATCTCTGGTGTTCACTTGCTTTCTCTTCTCAATCTCTTTTCTATTATATATTCGCAACGCAATATTTTACAACAACCAAAGGCTAAACCCTATTAATAAAATAACCCACAAAATCATTTTTATTTTTGTGAAAATATATCATTTATCAAATTAATATATTTTCAGAAATATTAACATATAATGTTTCCCACAAAATTGCTTTTTTTCCCTTGGACAAAGTTCTTACTTGTGTACCCCATAACGTATGACGATGAAAGAGAGCCATGGAGCTAGCACATGCGGGAAAATGTATTGATACAAAGGTGCGACGCCATTGTCATCAACATTCACAATTCCATTCATTTTGAGAAATGGGAAGTAGTACTTATACCTAAGAAACAAGAACAATACACATAACTAATAAAGAAAAATACCAATAAGAATAAAATTATTGACATATTATGTGTGCTTAAATATACGTATGCCGTATCAGGAACAATGGATGATAGCATTTGTATATATCGACGATCCATCTTGGAAGACTATTTGCTTGTCCACTTCAGCTTAATCAATCTATGCAAAATGGATGATGTTTTCGACGAGCCACATCACAGTCGGAATTATTTTGGCTAATTGTTCGATGCTAGAAAGAACACAAGCAGAGTGAAAATGTAGAATACCGGGGAATGTTGGTCTTCATGAATCTCAAGCTTGGTGGTTTCTCTTGAAGCTAGGTGAACTTCTTTCACGCCATGTAGGATGTCTTTCACAATGTCGATCCCACTAGTCCATTTCCAATGATCACTACAATCCGTAGTGCTTAATAGGTGATGAATGAGGGACATATATCCATGAGAAAATTTTACCAACTTTCCCATTTAGTTACATTATTTTGTTAGTAGTACTTACCGACCCATTAAATTTACCACCTATTTTTAGGAATCACCAATCTTAATTAGAATGGTTACTACTTTTCTTCCATCAAAAGCGACATTTGGTTTAGTGCAAATTTAAGCATAAATAATACTTTTAAGTGCACTAACACAATATACATCCTTCAATAGAGTTTTCTCAATGTCTGAATGGGAGCATTATGACAAATTCAGTTCATCATCCTTAATGACAGAAGCAATTCCTAGCTTGCAGTGATGTATATTAAATCTTTCCAAAATGCGATAAGCATATGTTTTATGAGACAAACCCAATATACGGCAAGAATGATCTTTACAGATCTCAATGCAAAGGACAAAAAATGCATCATCAAGGTACCCCATGTCATTTATTTTATTTTATAATATTTGCTTTGTTTCATGCAATAATTGAAGATCACTGCTTGCAAGCAAGATATTATGTACATAAAGTGTGAGAAAAAATAAATTTCCTCCCATTGATCTTGTAGTATATATATCGATTTACTGTGTTCTCAACAAAACTAAACAAAGTGACAACATTATAAAACTTCAAGCACTATTGTCTAGAAACTTGCTTAAGGTCATAAATAAGACTTTTCAATCTATACACAAGTAACTAGGTAAGCTTGAATAGGATCAAGGTAAAAACTCTCTCCCTACAATGGCGAGTTCTCCTCTACCAGCTGGGTAGTCTTCCCCATCTTCAAGGTAAGATTTGTCTTCTCTGTTGCCAAACCCTAACTTTCCCCTCCATGAGATGTGGAAATGGCGTATCCTCCTCTACCAGCAGGGTAGTCGTTCCCATCTTCAAGGTCAGAATTCTTCTACCTGTGTTGCCAAACCCTAACTTTCTCCTCATACCTCAAAACCATCATAACATCATATCTTCCTCTAGTCGACTGCAACAGTCAATTTCCCCTGTATCCAAACCACCTTGAGATACCCAAACCCTAAACACCGACTAATCATTCACCCCATAGAAACCCTAATTTCCATCTCACCCTCCTGGGTAAGTTGATAATACCCCACATCATTGTCTCCAACCCATTGTCGCCATCCCCCATTCGGAGCTCCCTTCAATCAAATCCTAGGTGCTAAGAGATGGAAGGTCAGCTTGAGGAAGAACGGCGTCTAGCTGCCCTATGTAAAAGCTTAGGTGAGTTATGGTCTAAAAATGATGTTGTCGATATAAAAAGTGCTATCTCAGAAGAAAATTTGATGGAATGCCGAAAAATAGTGTTTGGGAAGCTGTACTCTAGACCAAATGTGAATTTCACAGCTTTCGTGAATACTATGACACGGGTATGGAGAGTTGACAAGGTTACATGTACTCAGCTCGGACCAGGATATTTCTCATTTGCTTTCCAATCGGAAGAAGATAAACAGAGGGTGCTAGATATCGGGCCATGGTGTTTCTCTAGTAATTTACTAGTACTACAAGAATGTGACCCTGATACCCCTGAAATTTGTTATGAGTTTACCCACTGTGCATTTTGGGTCAATTTCTATGGCCTACCGTTTGGGAGAGTCACTAATGAAGTCATCCGGGACATAGCTTCTAAATTGGGTGAAGTCATTGAGGTGAAATTAGAAGCAAGAGGTAATAGTCATTACAAAATTGGAAAAGCAAAGGTGAAGCTGAATCTGGAAAATCCGTTAAAGACGGGAGTTCTTGTGAATTTAGAAAGGAAGAAATTATGGGTAGAGTTCAAATATGAGCGACTACCACATTATTGTTACTCATGTGGAAGAATAGGGCATTATGCTACTGTGTGTAAGGATATTCCTTTTGAAAAGTCTGGGCTACCGGATGACTTACCGGCAAGATTTGGGAATTGGCTCTGAGCGGAGGTGCATGAATTAAGCCCGTACGGGAAAATTTTCTACGGCAAACAAGAGCCAATCCTTGAAGAAACAGAGAGTGTGCCAGAAACTCCTATGCATTCTGTATTAGATAACCAACAGCAAGATCAACATTTAAACAACACATGGGGACAAAACAATGTTGAACAAATAACTCAAAAGGTAACTAATCCATCCACACAGCAGCTAGCATTACAACTTATGGGAGATAAAAGCCCACAAAAGAGATGGAGCTGTTGCATTGATGAAGAATCTGTGATGGTTCTATACGAAGAACAACAAAAGGCAGTAGAAATCAACATGATAGAGGCTGAAATAGGGGAGGAAGGGATGATCAAGCGAAAATCTAAAGGCACTAAGCACCACTCAGCTGAAAAAGGTAAGCGTTTTTGCCCATATGGAGCGCAAAGTTCGAAAACACCGGAGTTAGATAGTACTCACCTGATAGAAACACCGATTGAGGTGGCGGAGAAGTCATGTCAGTGGGCTTTGGTGGCTAGCCCTAATAAGCTACCGAAAAAGCCATGAAACTATTAAGTTGGAATTGTCAGGGGTTGGGCACACCCTTGACAATTCAGGCTTTGCGAGTCTTAGTGACACAAGAAAGGCCTAGTATTTTATTTTTAATGGAGACCAAGAATCGGGAGCAAAAGGTACATCATTTAAGGAGGAGGTTGAAATTTCAACACTGTTTTGTAGTGAACCCAGAAGGAATTGCAGGGGGTTTGGCTATTTTTTGGGATGACCAAGTAGTGCTATCAATCAACTCATTCTCAAATCACTATATAAGTGTTCTCTATCAAGTCATGGAAAACAAAAAACAAATGTAGATCACCTTCATACATGCTCCTAATATCTTTCGAGAAAGAGTACAACTATGGGAGGATATTTATAAAGCAAGTAGAAGTTACCACTTACCATGGCTTTGCGTTGGGGACTTCAACGAAGTATTATATCATTGGGAGAATGTGGGCAGAAAACGAGCGGAAAACTACCGACTAACAGCCTTCAGGGATTTTCTCGGCAAGTGCTCATTAATGGATTTGGAATCCAAGGGCTGCGCTTTCACTTGGACAAACAACCAAACATGAGACCAATTCGTTAAAGAGAGACTTGATAGGGGATTATGCAATCTAGATTGGAGAATATCTTATCCTAACGTAGAAAGTATAGCACTGAGCTATAGGGTCCGATCACAGCCCTATTATTATATCTCTACATGCGCGGCAAGGTAAGAAAAGGAAGGTCTTTTGCTATGAAGCATACTAGGCTGAAGATGAAGAAAGTACGCTGATAGTAAAAAAGGTATGGGCTGAAGGGGAATCTCAAGGGCTGAACATAGCACAAAAGCTGTAGATGGTGGTTAAATAGTTGGCAAAGTGGAGCAAAAAAAGATTTCATAATGCCAAACAGAGAATTGATGAGCTGAAAAATGAATTACAAAGGCTAACAAATGGGAATGATGTACATAAAGAATATGAGACAACAAAGGGGATAAATCAGGAAATAGAAAAGCTTTGGCGACAAGAGGAGATGTTTTGGGGGATGCGCTCAAGAATCAGCTAGTTAAAATGGGAGACAAGAACACAAAGTTTTTCCATGCAACAACTATTCAAAGAAGAAATAGAAACAAAATCACCTTACTAAAGGATGCAACTGATGAATGGGTGCAAGGTGATCAACCTTTGAAGGAGATGACAGAAACTTTCTTCAAAAACCTATACTTGTCAGTGGGGGCGCGCGACTTTCAGCCTGTCATACAACAAATTCCAACCTTAGTAGATGAAAGAATGAACCAGAGGTTGGTAAAATCTGTCACACTAGAGGAGGTTACAGAGGCAATGCAGCAATTAGGAGCTAATAAGGCTCATGACCGGATGGCCTAAATGGGCTGTTTTACAAAACGCATTGGCCAGATCTAAGGCAGGGGATATTTAGCGAAGTATAGTAGTTTTTTGAAATAGGAAACCTAAACCCAGATATAAACAGAACCCTAATCACCCTTATTCCCAAAGTCCTCAACCCTGAAAAGCTCGAACAATTCCGTCCCATCAGCCTATGCAATTTCATATACAAAATCATCTCCAAAGTAATGACAAATAGACTAAAACCCTTACTACCAAGCCTCATAGCCGAAGAACAAAGTGCCTTTGTGGGGGGAAGACAAATTCAAGATAATATCTTGATTGTTCAAGAGGTGTTACATAAGTTGAGAACTCGGGAGAGGAAGAGTAAGTTCCAAGCTGTCCTTAAACTTGATATGCAAAAAGCATATGACCGAATTGAATGGGACTTTTTACAAGCATGCTTGATGAAGATGGGATTTTGTGAACAATGGATTAAATGGGTGATGCAATGTGTGTCCACAGTATCTTTCAGCATAAACTTCAATGGCGAATCCCTACATTTTTTAAGCCTACCAGAGGATTACGACAAGGTGACCCACTTTCCCCATATCTATTCATTCTAGTGGCCAATGTTTTATCCTTCCTGATGAAACAAGCAATTATAGATGGTACTCTAAGAGGAATTAAGCTAAACAGTTGCTGTCATATATTATCACACCTGCTATTTGCAGATGACTCAATATTTTTCCTTCATGGCACTATTGCGGAATGTTAGAATTTGCAGCCATCCTACACCAATATTGTTTCGCCACAAGTCAGGCCATTAATCTCAACAAATCAAGTATCCATTTCAATAAAAGGTGCCCTATGAATTTGAGAAGAAATATGGCTGAGATGCTATAAGTCCAAGAAATAGAGAAAACAGGGAAAGTATTTAGGGATTCCCTCGGACTGGGGTGGATCGAAAAAAGATATATTTGCTTGGATTCTAGCAAGAGTCAACATGAAACTAGAGAGTTGGAAGGATAACTTGCTATCAAAATCTGGAAAAGAAATATTGATAAAATCAGTAGTGCAGGCCATCCCACAATATGCTATGTCCATTTTCAAACTTCCTATGTCAATTTGCAAAGCCATTGAGAAGAAAATTGCCAACTTCTGGTGGTGGAATGGAAACAGAGCTGCTGGAATTCATTGGAAAATTTGGGATAATTTGAAACTCAGAAAGGAGGAAAGGGGACTCGGCTTTAAAGATCTCCTAGATTTTAATAAGGCTTTGTTAGGCAAGCAAGCTTGGCATATTTCTTAGCAACCATCTTCTCTTCTAAATCAACTAATGAAGGGCCTTTACTACCCACAAGGTGACTTTTGGAAAGTTGGAAAAGGTTCTAGATCGTCTTGGGGATGGCAAAGCATTGTCTTGGGGAGAGACTCGATAGCTCCCCAAGTGATGTGGGCCCTTGGCAATGGATAATCTATATCAATTAGAGAAGACAAATGGCTAAAAAACGGCACTATTGGTGGGCCTGTGACAAGAAATGAGCCAGAAAAAGTGGGGGCTTTAATAGAACAACGAGATGGGAAATGGAATGAGGACATGTTACGAACATTGTTCGATGATCACAGAGTCAGGGAAATACTGGAAACTCCAATCGGACTACCTTCTACAATAGATAAGAAGGTATGGATGAGCAACAAATCAGGGGACTATTCGGTGAAAAGCGGATATATCTACCATAGAAAACAAACAGCCAACCCACTAATCAAAATAGCATCTTCCTCTCATCAAACAAAGCTAAACCTTTGGCACTTCATATGGAAATCTAATACTCTATCTATAGTTAAACAGTTTCTTTGGAATGCTTGCTAGAATGCAATTCCTACAATGGAAAACCTGCATAGGAGGAAAATAGTACCTAATCCTCTTTGCCCAATCTATAAGAAAGAAGCTGAAACTACTGAACATGCGCTATTGCTCTACCCTTGGACTATCCAGTTATGGCGAGCGAGTCCCCTACACATCCAGATTTCCAGAATTGGGTTAACAAGAGTTGATGAATGGCTACACTCGAAGAAAGAAGACCCAAACAGAGATCAAAATTTTAACTTAATTGCCACGACTATGTGGTGCATTTGGAAAGATAGAAACCGGTTTGTATTCGAGCACCATCCCCTGTCTCCGCATCAAACCCTATCCAAAGCAATAGCACTACATGAGAACTATATGAGCTGTAACAGTAAGCAAGCGGCAGCATTCCTCACACGCAGAGATGGAAACCACCGCCACTAAACACTCTAAGTATAAATATAGACGCTTCCTTTGTTGGGGAAGGTGTCAAAATACCAGACCTGGAGAGGAACCAAGTGGCCGAGAACAGAGATAATCGAGCCGGGGCTGTGAACAGGGGGGGTTCTCGACACTTCTTTTGTTGGGAACGAAATTGATGATCCAGAACCGGAAGATGCCAAAGCAAAAAACCAGAATCGCACAATACTCGCTATTGAGGAAGGCTAGGCAGGGTATTCGAACGGAGCCTCGGAACGAGAAGTAGATTTGGAAGAAACAAGAGAGGCGGGTCAAAATCGCATAACCCACGCTCTTGAGGAAAACTCCGTTGGGACTGAGAACGGGAATGTCTTCGGAGCCTCCTCTGTTGGGATTACAGGAGACTTACCAAATTTGGAGGAACAGGGAGACACGATTGTCGCGACCCGATCTCGCCGCCCTCGTGTCAAAGGGGGAAAGGTCGGGTTTATGAGTATTTGATCATAAGATCGCGAGCTCTCCCAAGCTCGTACCCCGCGTGACAGCAAATTTATTTATACAATCTAGGTATTTAACAACCTAAGAATATACAGGAGTCGCCACTAGCCTTATATATATTTGGGGTCAGCTAGAAAACCCAATCGAGGGTTGGGAGAGTTCCCTCGATTCCTACGCAACCAGATATTTAGATTCAGGGACTTAGGTTACGCTAATATAGCTATTAACGCCCTTTCAATACCTAACAGTATGTTGTGTTTTTCCTAACATGTCCATGCATCTCTTTTTATATTTTCGGGATTATCAATTCTAAACTAAGTGATTATGCGTGGTGGATTACTTTCATGCTATTCTATTTCTAAAAGAAAAAACAATAAAAGGAATCAATCAGAGAAATTAAAAGTGCAAGATATGAAGTAAACAATCAAGAAAATCAGTAAATCTAATCATGCAATCCTAAAGAATATGAAAGAGAAAACAATCGGGAAAGAAAGGAAACCCACAACTCGTTGGGTTTTATACAATGCATGGAACCTGAAACATATGTCGGGAAAACAAATAGTACAAGATAATAGTCGGAATGGACATCGACTTCCATCGTCTTCACACCAAAGTCCATCTTTGGAATCCTAATCTAAACCCAATCTAAGAAAAATGGATTCCTTGCCTCATCTTATATGACTAAGATAACGCATAGAAATCGTTATTATAACGAATGAACATAGGCATCAAACATGAACATGAATCCAGCAAATTCAAGTCACAAACAACAGTTATAACTTGGTGACAGCATATTATGAATATACGCTACACTCATAGCCAAGAATACAACATGTTTAGCAAGAACAACAATGAATCCAATAAACTTGAGCTATGTATGGTAAGAGGAGACATATTCAGTGAACTCACAATGCAGCAAGTGCGCAAATTCAACAAATAGCACAAGCCGAGATGAAGATTATGTAAGCAAATAGTGACTATGTACTTACACATAAAACCCAAGCAAGATGCACAATAAACTTGCTATATGTAGTTCAAGTGTCGAGAAGGCACTAACATGAATTTTGGCCTCTAAGAGACCCATCAAGTATGAAAAGATGGGCATATATCAAGGCTTCAATTCTGTAACAAGATTTGAGAACATGCATGATTTTGCTCACTAAGAGATAGGCATGAATCTAACCAAAGATGCATCATATAGAATAAAGGATGATAAACATTTCTCATTGAGAACTCAAAACCTAATTGTGATCACATGGTTGATGTGGACAAAATTTTATTGAGGACTCAACTTCAAAATCATCATGCATAAGACCACACAAGAATGGTAAATATTCGGATTCATAGGGGCAAGACAGCACTGCAGTTCAAGACAAATTCCAGATTTCAAAGCTCGATTTAAAAAATGGAGAGGTAGGGAAAATGATGACCAAATCACACATATAATATGTCTATGGAAAGCTTGAGAAGTCTATTACAAATCTCTAGAAGACATTAAGTCCTAATAGCATCATCTACCAGCTCGTTCCAGTTAAAACAGAAAATTGCAGTAAGTCAAAACAGCAAATCAACCTAAAAACTACTGCAGAATTGACAGACTTTATAGGTGTTTTTTGATGACCAAATGACGTCCGTTCAGGGCGTGCAACATATCAAATAGAAGCTCTAGAAGTGTATTTTATATGTCTAGAAGGGCTCGAGGTCAAAAAAACCTCATCTAACACCTCCTTTCAGCCAAAACAGCGAGTCACTCATCCGAACTCGAAAATCACAGAATCTCAGCATCCAACTGCAATCAATTCCAGATCATACAAACATCGATTTTAATTAGATTTGCAATGCATCCTGGCCCCGAACCTTCGTTGTCGATCATGAGTCATGACACGAGAAGCTCTCACCTCATCGGATGATATTAAATGGAGTTTCATCGCACCTACAATGGTCCATAATGAATCGGCCAAGAACTGACCTTCGGAGATGTCCACCATTCAGTGACAATGAAGTTGCTATTTAACAAAAAAAATTGTACTGAAATCAGTGGAGGATCTGAATCTAATAATACTCCTTACTGAAATAGAAAAGAGGAGACCAAACACTTAGCTTCAATTTTGTTATTGGAACTTCTAGAAACTGAAGAACGCTGGCCTTTGATTATGTGATCCTCGAGCTCATCGAATGAACAAGAAAACGATTGGAAGCCGTCGCCGGCGCTGCCTTCACTATTGCAATTGCCGATCGGCTTTGGAGCTCGAGAATATGCAGATGAGGAAGTCGATCCTCAAGCCAAAGAGAGAGACCGATTTCCACCTTGAATTGATTCGGCCGTCAAAACCTAGATCGCTTTCCGAGGTGCAGAGAGAGTGGGAGAGAGAATCCCCGAGGTTTCGATAGAGAGTTCGTTTGAGAGAATTGGCGAGAGAGAGAATTCGAGAGCCCCCGTGTGAGAGTCCTTGTGAGAGAATTTGCGAGAGAACCCCCGTGTGTCAAAGAATCCCAGAGAGAGCGCACGGGGAGAGAGAGCCCCCTATCGTGAAAATGCCCCCCTTTTCTTTTCTTTTTCTCTTTTTTTTTTCTTTTATTATTTTCTTTACATTATTTTCTTTTCATTTTTTTTTCATTTTTTAATCTTTTTGGCTCTTTATTATTATTTTTTTATATTTTTGCAAAAAGAATGTTTAAAATGTCAACAAAAAATCGGGTGTCAACAATGGTGACCAGATCAAACCGAACAGCACCAGTTCCTGGAGACAACAGAGGAGGAACCGAGCATAGGAGCGCCATTGCCTGCATTTGCCGTGACTCTCGGGGCTGCCTGGTGGACGGTTTCGCGAAGACGTTAGCAGCCTCCTCAGCAAAGCAAGCGAAGCCATAGCTCTTATGGAAGCCCTAGATTTCCTTTCGAACAGCTCGACCAAAGCTCTCCAAGTACACTCTGACTCTCTGTCGCTCGTGCAAGCTGTTTAGGAAGAGACAAAACCAAACTGGGAAGTTGAAGGGCTGGTGGACCGGATCCACGAGAAAAGGAAAAGCTTTCCGAGCCTGACGTTGGCCCACTATAGCAGAGATGCCAATAGGCCCGCCGACTGGATTGCAAGGGCCCAACGACAGCATTACCTCCCTCAAAACTAGGTTATTTACCCCCCGATAGGCTTAATTGATTTACTAAGTGCTGATGTTACCAATGTAATTGCCCCGAACTTATCTAAGTAAATGAAATGAAGATGCACTTTCGACCAAAAATATATATATATATATAATATATAAAAATATATATACACACAAGTTTACCTGAATCATCTATTGTAAAACCTTTGGATTATACCATATAGACTTATTTATCAAGATATCCATTTAGAAAGATAGTTTTAACATCCATATTCCATATCAAAAATAAGTTATTAATGCCATATTCACTTTGACAGAATATTTAGGAGAGACTAGAAAAATGTTTCTTCACAATCCACTCCTTCTTTCTGAGTGAAACACTTGGCTACTATTTTGGCTTTAAACTCCTCACTCTTTATTTGGAGTCCATTTTAGTCTTATATACCCATTTGTGGCTGATGAGATCTTGACCTTCAAGTAACTCAACAAGTTCCTAAATACTATAATTTTTTATAAATTGCATCTCATCTTTTATCGCATCTAACTACAGATCTGATTAAGGACAAAAAATAGTATAGTATAAATCACTAGGTCAACTATGCAACAGATGTCATAGTCATACTTTTATAAATAAATTATATAGTTTGGTAGTATAATTAAGTTGAGTTACAATTACTTCATTCTACACTTGAGAAACTTCATCAATAACTATCTTAGTAATAGCACCCTGAATCTCAATAGGCTTAGTTTGTGGTGTAGGAGAGACTCCATAATTATCAATATAGGCAAAGACAAAGACATGGTGATCTCCACTGTACTATTATCCTTAATAGTGTGAGAGCCCTCTATGGCTACATTGAACTCTAGAAACTTTACTATATGTGATTCCACAATTATTGTACCTCCATTTGGGTTCTAAAATTGATATCCCTTCGAATGATTCGGGTAAATTATGAAATAATACCAAGTGGTTCTAAATTCCAACATACTTAATATTGGATTATAGAACCTCACTTCTACAAGACACCCTCAAATCTTAAGATGATTCAAGCTAGATTTACATCCAGTCCATAACTCAAAAGGAGTCAATGGAATAACTTTAGTAGAAAGACAATTTTGTATGTGAAAAGATTGATTTCAAAGCGTCACCTCACAAAAAAAAACTATGTAAATTAGTCATACTAATAATACCTCTCATAATCTCCATGAGGGTGATATTGTACCTTTCAACTATACCATTATATTCAGGATTTCGGGCATAGTAAATTAAATTACTATCCCAGAATATTTCAAGTATTTGACAAATAGCCTTTTAAGCTATTCATCATTGTCATACTTGCCAAAATACTCACCACCACGATCATGTCTAACAACTTTTAAGACTTATCCCAATTGTTTTTGGATTTTAGTCCAAAAAAATCTTGAATTTATATAGAGATTTGAAACTTTTCCTTAATCAAGTATAGAAGATATAGTCACTACTAACTATGTTGAAATGAAAATTTACACACAACGTTACCATATAGAGTCCACTAAGATCAATGTAAATGACCTCTAATAGGTCAAAACTTCATACTGCAGTTTTATTTTTTATCTTAGTCATCTTATTTATTATAGTCTACCCAAGTCTTTATGTAACTTTTAAGAGTAGATAGAATAGTAACTTTATCAGCCTTTTGATTCTTTCTCTAAACAAGTGATCAAGATGTTAATGCATAAGACTATCCCTTAAAATAAGACTATCCCTTAAGCGAAAGTCTTTTGGAAACAACCTACAACCTTTTCAACTATATACACGATGTATATATTATTGGGAGTTAAACACGGTTTATACAATCCATTGAACAAAATGTAGTACTCACCTTAGTTGAATTAATGAACATAAAAATAACATTGTTTTTACTTTATTTCAAAAAATAGCTACATGTATTTAAACATAATATGTAAACTAAGCTCAATCTCAAAGAAGGTATATAAAATGTATTTATTATTAAAACCATAATCTAAAATTAAAATGATATCTCCCATGAACTCAACATTGACTTTACCATTGTTTCCCTCAATGAGCTATGATTCACCCTGATTTGACTTCCTTCAATTTATGAATCCTCTTATGCTAAACAACATAATTTGTTGCACTACTATCTAGTCACCAAGAACTAGACAAACTTATGATAAGTATTGGATTCATAAACAATGCCAAAGAATCATTAATTATAGGCTCACGTTTGGACAACTAAGTTTTATATATTTGATGCGGTCTATCTTTATGTGGCATTTTATTTAAAAAAGAAGTAACAATCACAATTTTTTTTTTTGAAGGATTCTATCTTAGGACTTAAACAATCAGAATTATCATTGGTTTCATGAGTTCTTTTATGAATATGATTTTTAGACTTCAAATCTACCATCTTTAGAACATAATCCTTAACCTCATCAGAATCATCATACTTCATCTTGAAGAGTCCTTGCAGATGTGTTCTAATCTCGACATTAGACAAGTCATAGTTTCAAGCCACCAAGGCTTCCATCATCTTTTTAACATTTTAGTCAGTTGGTAAACTATTTTCAAGTATTCATAAATGGAATGCTTCATGAATAATAAGCAAATTTGATTGCTCTTTTCCTAAACAAAAAAATCATCTTTTCATTACTTAAAGTTTGAACTAGTAAGAATCTCAATAGTTATGAAGTTATTGATTATAGATAAGGTGACTAAAATAACAAGCAATGTATATAACTAGCACTATGTGATTATATCATCACATAATCACCTTTGGGCATAATACATTACATACAATTATATACTCACCACATAATAGTGGCCATGAGAATATATTTCAACATTCATGAATTCATCACATTTGGGAACATGAACCACTAGAATCAGTTACTCCTCCACCATATACTGTTCATATATCCCTCCATGAACAAATACACAATCACCTCCTTTGGGAGTATAACCACACATTAGAACATGAGACATTTCATCATTATACGACCAATATATCTCAAACCCATAATTGTACCACTTTGGTGATCACAACTTAATTGAATCCTTGAAACTCTCTCACACTAGAGATATAAACTTTATTTCTCACGTACACTATATACATATGATTTTATCCTTAGTGACATTGACAATTTATCACTAAAATCACATATCATGCTAATTACATTACTCCATTCATTAATACATGTAGAACCTTATACGTGTTATCAATGAATCAATTCTCTACACATTCTTTATGTAATAATATACATGTAAGTTTGCACCTGTATTTCCAAAATCATAGAAAAATACAAAAAAATACACAAAATACCCTAAAAATACCCGTATTTAGGGTTATGTACGTAATTTCACATCCATAAAACTATCAAACATAAAAACTAAATAGATCACCATGTAGAGCATCTCCATACGAACGCATAGACTCCAAAAACACCCAATTGAAGTCCAAAGTCCAAACGCACTCATACGCATGTCCAGAGTGCGTGACGCATGAAGCGGATGCGCAAACCTGCCCAAACCAGTCTAAGTCGATAGTCCGACCGGTTGACCGGTCCAATCAACGGAGAACCAAGTCACGCGAATCAATAGGTCAGACCCGGGTTGATCAACAGTCAACCAGGTCAAGTCAATAGGTTGGGTCAAGGTTAACAGGTCGGGTCGAACTCACGTCTCCAGTCACAAACGTTAGATGACTATGCAAAGCACATGCTGGCATCGCATGTGCATGGGGGTGCATGCTTAATGCACGTCGTCGCCCATAGACCCATGGTTGTGCGTGGGGGTGCATGCAACCTCCCATGGCGGCATGTCGGCCACGGTTTTGCTAGTCTTGACTAGCCCGTTCTGTTTATATGATCAAAATTTATTTTTGCTGCACAAAAATTCACGAAAAAAGGCAAAATCCATACGTTCAAGTTCTAGGCTATGGCTACTCTAATGTCACATGTAAGACGCAAAAACACAACCCAAGATCTCCCTAACTAGAACCAAGAACACATATAATCATGTAAAGCGATTAACGCACCTAATTTGGACCATCGTTCTTTATGCTAAATAACGACAATCCAAACTCAAGAACTTCTCCTCTATTGTCTTCTGTATCACTGGCTCAATGAGATGGCTCCCCACCCTTAACGCTTAGTAAATGCTCTTTGGTGAGGATAATTGTGTGTCAAGGGCTAAAGGAGAGACTTGAAAAGTATTTATAGAGTTTCTAGTGAGACTTTTTCCTTACGAGCGGAGGTCAACTCGGCCCACACTAACCAATCTCATATTAGACTAAATAAGAAACATTTTATCTCACCTTATACAAGTCCCGTAAAATAGTAAATTATAATATCAATTATTGTAATCTACATTAGAAAAAACTCTTACAACAGATGCCCCACATCCAAATCAAACTCTTTGTCGCTCTCTTTTGAGTTTTGACCCTCACGTCTCTTACAACAGATGCCCCTCATTATTGTTCATCCTAACATCACCTATGTTTTCCACATAGTCAGTTGGTTCATGACCGTTTCGCATACAATTCACTTTGTTGCTCTTCCGCGTACTTTTGTCATGTCAAGAGTACCTTATTTTATAGTCTTCACTTTTTTGCCTAATCTACTTTAGAGTTAAAGGCTTATTCTGATGCTAATTGGGCATGACATTTTAAATATAATATGTTATAACAATTTTTATTTAGTAATTGATCATGTATAACATGCAATTATTTAAAGAAAATTACACAATTGTATTGTCAATGATCATAGTGGTTTTAGTCTTGAGGATAGTTGCCTCTTTTTCATGCTAAAAATTATTGTATAATATACAGTTTTGAACTTTGTGTAAAAGAGCCATTTTTTTGTGTTATCAAAACATGCGAGTTTTTAGAATTTCTCTTGATTGAAAGAGATATTAAAAATCGATCATTCAAGAAAAGCCACATAAATGCTTACGTGATAATTTTTTTAATAGGTAAATAAGATTGCAAAAAAAAAAAAAAAAAAAGATTTTTTTTTTTTTTTTTTTTTGGTCTGAAGATACATAGCATTTCATTTACGTAGTGAAAATATTACAGCTCATATTCAAGGACTCAGTACATAGCATTTCTAAAAGGATTTGAGGAGGTGAAAAGGCCCAATTTGAAACAAGTGAGTCACGGCCATGGGCCTTGGCGGCCCAATATGCAATTGTGTTTGCTTCACGCCTACAGTATCAAATTCTTAGATGGGGAAAATGTAAGATCAGAGCGGCGCTCTCCCAAACAGCGCTCAACAATCCCATGGCGGCAATCGGCGATCATTGACAATATCTACTAGCACAAGGCAGTTGGATTCAACTTGCAGGTGAGCTTCTACCATGCCTTTCTCTAGCAGGTATTTGAGAGTCATATTTAGGGCTTGAGTTTCCGATTGCAGTGGGGAGAAAGCTAGTACTTTTCGGGAGAAACCATCGATCAGATTCCCAGTGTGATCTCTGCAAACGCACGCCATGGATCCCGTGTTTGCTGCTATGGGAAAAGCCCCATCGATGTTGATTTTTATAATGCCTAGTTCCGGGGGAGTCCACTGCCGAGAGTTGTTCAGTGTCGTTTTCCCTGTAACTGATGCCGATTGCTAAAATCGACAATGAAGCTCTGCATCTGTGAACGCCAGATCTACAAGCTGTGCGGCGTTATTCGTTGGTGTCGGAAGATGACATGATTTCTAGCTTTCCATATCTACCAAAGGAGGGCTGCAATTGTTTCCAAATCAAGTATGTTAGCTCCACTTGCCAATATGTCTACTAGCCAAGCATCCATACGATTTGTGTTGTGCGCTGAGATGTCGAGCTTGACCTTGGGATGGGACCAGATACTCTAAGCCCACAAGCAGAGGAGAAAAAGGTGTTCTGTGGTTTCTGGAAGTTGAGATGGACATAGTTGACATACCGGGTCAGGAAGGATGTGTCGTCGGTTTAGGTTATCCCTTGTAGCAAGCGCATTGTGGCAAAGGGACCACACGAAGATTCGAATTTTGGAGGAAGTCTTTGCAGTCCATACCTGTCTCCATAACTAGAGGCGGTGTGTGATAGGATGTGGATGTAGAGTTAGGAGCAGTAGGTTGAGTTGTTTGTCGAAGGAACTAGTAGCCACTTTTCACTGTGTACACTCCTGTTGGCGTGCCTGTCCATATAATTTGATCTGTAGTATAAGCTGAGCCTAGTTGTATGGCAACAATATCTTCGACAGTCTGGTCATCAAAACTTCTTCGGAGTAGAGGAATGTTCCAAGTAGACTGTTATGGATGTAAAAAAACAGCCACCATCTCTGGCTCCCCTCTATTGGCAGGTCCCCCTATAGTTCCTCTGGGTAACCATTTGTCCTTTCTAATGTATATATTCTTCCCATTACCAACAGACCATTGAATATGAGGTAAAATGGAATCTCGACCCAAGATTAGGCTTTGCTAGCCTCAGGATGGTCTAGGTCCTTTAGTTGCATGCTAGAAGTCAGTAGAATTAAAGTATAGTCCTTTGAAAAGTCAGCTCCACAATGATGATGGATGTTGGAGAAGACGCCATGCTTGTTTACCCAAAAGTGTTTTGTTGAATGTAAGTAAATCTCGAAAGCCAAGCCCCCCATTTTCCTTCCTTTCTTTAAGTAGGTCCCAAACCCTTCCAATGTATTCCCGACCTAGTACTATTAGTTTATCACCAAAACTTTGCTATCTTCTGCTCAATGGATTTGCAAATAGAGACTAGAATCTTAAAAATTGACATGGTGTACTGTGGGAGAGCCTGTACCACAGATTTTAACAGTATTTCCTTCCCACCTTTGGATATGAGGTTTTCTTTCCATCCCGCCAACTTTGCACTAACCCGCCCTAGAATCCAAGCAAACATATCTTTTTTGGACACCCCCCCAATCATACGGTATTCCTAAGTATTTACCAATTTTTTCAAGCACAGGTACTCGCAATTCTCTAGCTAGGCTATGCTTTAGACTACTAGGACAAGCTTTACTGAGGAAGAGACCAGATTTGTTTCTATTCACATCTTGGCCCATAGCTAAACAGTATTGTTGTAAGATGTTCGCTAAATTTTGGCATTCAAGGAGACGGCCATCTAAGAAAAATATTGCATCATCAGCAAAGAATAGATGAGAGAGGGTAGGACACCACCTATTAAATTTTATCCCTTTTAGGTTTCCCATGTCAACTGCTTGCTTGATGAGGATAGATAGGACATTTGCTACAAGGATGAACATATATGAAGAGAGAGGATCGCCTTGTCAAAGCCCTCTTGTTGGATGGAAATAGGGTAATGGCTCACCATTTAATTTGATACTTAAGGATACTGTAGTGATGCATTGCATTACCCATTGAACCCATGTACTATGAAAACCCAGTTGTCGCAGATAGGCCTCTAGAAAGTCCCACTCAATTTGATCATATGCTTTCTTCATATCCAGCTTTAGTATGGCCTGAAAATTTTTCTTCATTGCCCTGATTTTTATCTGATGTAGGACCTCTTGGACTACCAAAATGTTATCTTGGATTTGTCTACCAGTCACAAAGGCACTCTGTTCCGTGGAAATCAACTCAGGTAACCAAGGTTTTAGGCGATTCGCTAGTACTTTGGAGGTTATTTTATAGATGAAATTGCAGAGACTAATGGGACGGTATTGATCTAACCTTTCAGCATGTGGTGTCTAGGGGATCAAAGTAATAAGTGTTCTATTAAGAGCTTGGGGCATCACACCTTATGTGAAAAAGTCTTGCACAGAGGTAAAGATATCTTCTTGTAGAACATCCTAGTAAGTATGGTAGAACAATCCGTTGAAGCCATCCGGTCCGGGGCTTTGGTTGCCCCTAATTGAAAGGTAGCTTACTTAACTTCCTCCCGTGATACCTTTGCTATTAGAGCTGCATTCATTTGTGCTGTAACTATTTGGGGGCATTGTGTCAGAATAGGGATATAATCACGGTGACCCACTGATCTATAGAGCTACGAAAGAAATCCATGGTTATATCCTTCAATTTTTTAGAGTCTTTGATCCACCTTTGATTCTCATCTTGAAGCATACTAATACGGTTGTTTTGACGTCTTTGTATAGTAGCCACATGGAAAAACTTCTTGTTCTTGTCCCCCCACCTCAACCAATTAATACGTGATCTCATTGCCCAGTATTGTTCCTCCTGTTACCATAAGTGTTAGACTTCATCTTTGAGGCGATTTACCCGTGCTTTGTCATAGTTATGTCCTATTTGATTGATATACTGCTGAATTTGCTGCTGTAGCATATGAAGCTGATGACGACTGTTGGAAAACATTGATTTGCTCCACCTGGCGAGCGCCAAAGAAGTAACCTAAAGCTTGCAAGCTAAAGAGGAGTCCAGTAGTGATACAAAGGCCCAAGCATCAATGATAACCTTGCGGCAATTCTGATTTTGAAGCCAAAAGGCTTCGAAAGTGAAAACTTTCCGCCTTCTCAGTTGGTTGGGATCAATGTTCAATAACAGTGAGCTATGGTCAGAGCCCAGAGCTAGTAATGCAAAGACTTCGGCTGTCGGGTAAGACAATCTCCAATTCATCGTACATAGTACCCTATCTAGTCGTTCTTTAACCACATCATCCCCATCTCTGTTGTTCACCCATGTGAAAGCACAATCCTTACTCTCAATATCCATTAACAAACAATCATTTATAAAATCCCGAAAAGATTGCAATCTGTAGGGCTCAGCTAGTCTCTTACCCACTTTTTCCCAATGATATATTATCTCATTAAAATCTCCAATGCACATCCATGGCAGGTTATTAGAATAACTTAGGTGACGCATATAGGCCAAAATTGCTGTCGTTGATGATAGACCGTCGGCACATGAAGGTAGGTAATTCTCATTGGGTGTCCACTCGGGCCAATAGTGCATATCATGTCAATAAAATGCATACTATGTCTCTCGATACATAATGATACTTGATCATTCCAGAATACTACCATCTCCCCAGCCAAACCCATTGGGCTCACCACAAAAAAATTTGGGAATTTCAACCTCCGCTGAATTTTCTGAATCACTATGTCTTGGTTTTTTGTTTCCATCAAAAATACTACGTCGGGCCGTTCATGGACCACTAGGGCCCTTAGCGCTTGAACTGTCAGGGGATTGCCCAATCCCTGTTGACACCTAATTTTTTGCATTAAAAAATAGGTTAAATTTTACCCCAAAAATATTATAATTAAATTGCATAACATATAATTTTAGGAGCATTATTGCATTTTGCATTGGATCGGTGATGGTGAATGGATTCGAATGGGTGGTTCTGAGCTTAATTGACATGGAGATATTCAATTCTTTGATGCAATGTATCTTTGTTTAAAGCAAGAAATAAAGCAAAAGAGAATTAACACCTTTGTCAAATATTTGGGTTAACATGAGAATCGAAAATTCACAATCGAAATAAAATAGAAGGAAATATTGTGCATATCTTCATAGATCCATTCACGGCTGATTAATTGAGGAAAAAAAGAAAAGAAATAGAAAGGAAAAGGGGAAGAATTTTTGCTAATCAGGTGAATAAATAAAAGTGCGGACAAAAGACGTTGAAAAGGCCAAAATTATTCGGTTTTTGAGGAAGTAATGGTCTTGTGCTACATTTGTTCAAAAGAAAAAGGGAAAATATAGATTGAAAGGGGAAGAGACAGCAGGGTAATATATTTTAAATATCTCAAGAAGATTTGGCCTCTTTCCCGAACCTAAGTTTTCCCTCTCTATATAAGAGAACACCCATTACGAATTAAGGAGGAGAGACGATAACAGGGGGGATTTCTTTACGGACGAAAGGAGGCGGAGAGACTGAGAGACGTTTCTTTGTTTTTTTTCAACAGGTCAATAAAAGCAATTTTTTCCTTTCTTTGACAAGAGTGCATGTGAAAAGGAAAAGAAGGGGACGGCACTTTTTGAGAGAGAGAGAGGAAAGTGGTCTCTCTTCCGAAGCTCCCTCTTAGCCGAAACCATCTCGTCAGCGCCTCTCCCTGTTGATCGACCGCGCTACTCCTTCTATGATGACGTGAAGCAGTTGTCTCCTATCGAGGTGTCCTGCCAACCAACGACAAAGCGGCTAACACCACCAACACCCGCAACTTCCGCATGACCAAGATCGATCCCACGAAGCTTTGGTGTTTGTTATATCTTGCAGATTTCCAACCTTCAAGCGAGACCCAACAGCAATTCCAACGATCTTTCAGTCCAGCGGTCATCTAGTGATGCCAGCAAGCCCAGTCCAACGATCCCCGCCGTTGCACTCATCGTTGCGCCTCATGACAGCTTAATCTTGCAAAGCTCTTCATTAACGCTTCAAACAAGTCCTGCACCACCCGCCATAGCCTTGTTGGAGGCTCTCCATCAGCGACCAGGGGCACCATTGGCGAGTGCAGATTCTCTCACATATCTTCTCTAATATTGTTTGTTTTATTTGAAGGACATTCTGTGCTTAGTTCAAGATTACCTTTAGTCAACATAGCAGCAAGGGTGACTTGCATAGAATTATGGAAAATTCAATAAATGCGTGGTCACGTTCACACAAAACAAGAGGCAAAAGTGATGAAAGGATTTAGAGAGCGATGCGCTGAAGCGGTGGAAATTGTCTTCTTCTTGAAGAATCCACACGTGGAAAGCAAAAGTCTCTCAAACGATTTTGCCGTCTAGCAAACCCTGGTCTCCATTCGAAGCCAGTGAAGTCTCCTGTGACGATTTGGTAGCGGTTCAAGCCCGTTGCCGCTGCCACCCTCCTGTCGAGCATCATCCACGAGCCGTGACATGGTCCATCCCGATTGGATTCTTTTGGAGGAAATTCAAATTTAGGTAGGTTTATTTTACTAGGTTGATTTATTTTATTAGGTAGGTTTATTTAGTAGATTTGTTTTATCTTATTTTTGTTTTTGATATCTTGTTTACTTATTTGAAATATCTCCCTATGCATAATTGGAAATTCTGACATACCACCTGATTCGCAACCGTGCCTGGGTTTTTTATTTCATCTATAAGGCTTTAGATGAAATAATTAATCAAGCGGGAGTAAAATTGATATTTTGATCTTTAAGACTTAAGATCAATTTATCGATTTTATTAGCGAAATATTATCCCTTGATCTGAACAATGTATGATACCTTTGGTGATTTTGAATGGTCTGTCTTGTCTTGATTGCTTTATTTATCTTTAAATATGTTTGGATTAGAATATTGCATGCTTTAGGGTTATTTGCATATTTAGATTAAGCATTTTATTTATCATGAATTGTCAAAATAAATAAATAAATAAATAAATTTAGGATGTTAGATTTTTGTTTCATTAACTTAAATTGCATGTTTAATTATTTGATATTTTAAATTAATTAAAAAAACAAAAATCACCATGCATATGTCATGTAGAATTAGGGCATCATTTGTACGTCATTGCACATTAGGATAAAATTGCATATTTCATTTTAAGTTTAGATTGATTTAGATAAATTGCATCTTAGGTTAGAGATTGCTGAGTTAAGATAATATCTTGGTTTAAATTAGGGTTTAGCCTAACGTAATCCTTAATATAAGTTGGATAGAATCTTAATTTAGCTAGATAATTTTCACGCTTTTCTAATTTCGAATTTCATAAAAAAAAATACAAAAAATGTCTTAGGATAAATTAATTCCATTCTCTAGGATAGATTGCACATTTATTATGAAAACACAAAAAATATTATGTGCATGTCATTTAAAATTATATTCATGAAAAGCATGCCATTTAGTGATTGTTGCTAGGTCCATTTAATTAGAAATTGCCTGTCATTATAATTAGGTCATATTGCATTGCATAAAGCATGATTCTCATTAATTAAATGAAAACAAAAAGAAATTGCATGTTAATTAGAAATCATATCTAGGGTTGAGATGTGAAATATGGTCTAACAACACAGATGCTTTCGTTACTACGAGGTAAGTCCTGCAATTTTATTTGCTTTCTTGGGTGTTAAATTGGTGGATTGTGCACCTACATGATCACCTCACATGTTAGGGAAATAGATTTAAAATCAATCAAAGCTGCCTGCAAAAACATTTTTGAAAAATAAAAGAAATTGTACCGAAAGGGCATTAAAGAAGTCTAGTGTAACCAAGTCCTCGTACCCAAATCTCTAGTTCGTAGGAGTAAAATAATTCTCTCGTTATTTTATTTAGGTGTCTAATCAACCTACCACAAACTGATTAGTGGCGACTCCTAGATAAAATTCATTTGCATGTTCAAAATTTGAACTTAAGTCGTGAATTAGTATGGGCTTGGGAGAGCCCGAGCAAAGTCTAGGCTTAGCAATCCATTAGCCTAAACCCTAGGTGGATCACACTTGAAAATTTGGTCACGACAATCCTTGACAGTTCCAGCTAATTAGCTTCATTTGTTGCTTAGTGGCTTTTTGGGGCAAGCCACCACAGCCCAACTACCAACCCTATCGACCTCATAAATCGGGTTATCCAAAGATGGGTTTCATCAATTTCTTCAGTTATCATAGAACGCGATTCATAAGGGGCATACCTTTTCACTTTCTTGAGTGGACTTGCTTTAGTATGCATCCCGGAACTCTTAAGTTTCTTTGATTTGGAGGAACCTGCCTCGGGATCAATGATGATTTCATGTTGGTTTGGAATAGGAGCCTTCAGCTTGTGTGCCATATCTTCTTGGGGAAAGGCAGTAAAGGTAGATTGATCAACAGGCAGTACCTTGCTGACTTCCATGTTGGCTTGTTGCTGGTCCGAGTTATAAGGGGTAATAGGTAATAAAAGAGTCGAATTCTTAGGAGTTTCAGGTATGGTCTCTTCTGCTCCATCTTGATTAGGATGTGACTCATAAAAAGCACGCCAATATGGGTTGTGTTCTCTAACTTCAGCTCTTAACCATTGACCGTAGTATAACTTGTCTTTCCCTTCCAATTTAGCCTCGTCAAAGGGAATATCTTTACAGTACATTGCATAATGGCCAAGAATGCCGCATGAATAGCAATAATGGGATAAGCGTTCATATCGAAAATCAAGCTATATGTTCTTCCCTTCTAATCGGATTAGTTTCCCAGGTTTAAGCGGTTCTTGTAAGCTGAGTTCTACACGAGCCCTGCCCGCCCGTAGCGTTGTGCCTTCTCTACTTTCAATTTTTACTTCCTACACCTTACCAATACTCCTCACAGCTTTACTTATCATCTCCTTTGTACATTGTTCCAAAGGGAGGCCAAAAACTTGCACCCAAAAGGCACAAGTGGTAAAGTCATAACAGTGTAATGGAGTGTTTGGTACCCACGGTTTCACAATAACAAGATGGCTCGAGAAAAGCCAAGGACTATTGTCTAACACCCTCTATTTTTCTCCTTCCGATGTGAATTTAAACACATATAACCCTTCTTCCCGTTGAGAAATTTCTACTTGGTCGTTTCGCCATGCTCTTTTCATGGTATTCTGAAACGCTTGGAAATTAATAGAGGAGTTAGAGAGAATTTTACCCACCAAGATTAATTTACATTCTTCTAACTTCTCTGCAGGAACAGCTTCATCCCACACTTTGACGTCCTGTTCGGACCAGAGTTTACCCAATCGGGTACAAAGAGCAGTGAGGCGAGCCATCCCCTTCTGGGCTCGTGGACGCCATCTGCACGCATGCCGTGGGTAGGAAGGCAGCAGCAGTAGGATATGGGCGTGTTCCGCATGCATTAGACAGGCGACTCAAAGCCAAGTCAAAGAAAATAAAACCCTGCTACTCAAGGGTAAGATTTGGTCGAGACTATGGTTTAAATTGATCGATGGAAATCAGCCAAAATGAAATGGGTCTGCCATTGAGGGCAATTGGGACAAACAGCAACAACGATTATGGATGATTTTGTCGCACATGGAATAGGGTCAAGAACAGGAGGTTTGGGGCGGAAACTTCAAAGTTGGAATTAAGCGTGTCAGATGGAAGAAAGCCATATCGAGAGGAGGGTGGAAACTTCGATCTTTCGGAATGGAATCGACGGAAGCTAGGGATTCGACTGTGGGACAAAGGATTTGGTGAAGAAAAAGAAAACTACCAAAGGGTAGATGGGAGCTCTACATATCGAGAGGAGGGTGGAAACTTCGATCTTTCGGAATGGAATCGACAGTAGGGGATAAAAAAAAGGTCATATCAATGAGGGGTTAGGGAAATTCACTAAAGTTTCGCACATTCGGGATCCGCAAAGTAATCCTATGTATTGAGATTGGGAAGGGTTATTTTTATTATTGTAATTGAGTATTGTGATTGAAAACGTTTGATATGAGTAAGAGAGAAGTCAAGCCCAATTTGGTTGCGCGGTCAAAATCCAAAGCTCCATTATAACGCTAGTCCTCTTTCTTCTATGTCACAATATCAACGAAGGGAAACAATTCAACAAAGGTCAAGTTAGATCATACAACGTACCCGGAAATTCAGCAATCTTTGGTTGGGTGTACTTGCCGTTACAAACCACCACAGCCTCAAAAACCTCGACACTGGCCACCTCCTCCCCTCCGCGCGTCCGCCACTCCACAGCCCACTGGTCCCGCCTCCCCTCGACGGCTTGCTCGACCCAAACCACTTCGTGCCCGAACCGAATCAGCTCAATCAGCCCGGAATCCTCCGTGAAGCCCGCACAAGAACCGGAGCACCTCCTCGTGACCCAGGAAGCTCCTCGGGTCCCCGCATCCCTTCTTGAGAAAGGGTAGTCCGAGAAACCCATTAGTTGCCTCGGCAGGTTCACCCAGAGCGACCGATACATGCTGGCATGGACAACATTGCGGCCCGGATCCAACCCCAGCGGGTCGGATTCGATCCGAGGGTCGTATAGCCACGTGCCTCCAACATCGTTGGCCCTCTCAAAAACCACCACTTGGTGCCCCTCACGGCAGAGCTCCCTCGCTGCAACAAGACCCGCCATGCCGGCTCCGATCACCGCCGCCTTCACGTGCAGTTTTCACATGTATCTGGACGGTATCCTGGGCCTTACAACAACTCGCCTTCTTTTATGGGAGATTCTTCCTTTTTTCTTTTTTCTTTTTTTGGGGTCACATAGAAGATTCTTTCTTCCGTACAGGATTGGTGGGTAAAATTTACTGTGGAAGGTCTGTAACAGGTTCAATTATTAATGGGGTGAATGGAAGGTGTGCGCGTTGCGTCGGTCGATCCACCTAATGACAGTCATAATTCACAATTTATTAAGATTACAATAAAACTCAAGGAGTACTGATTCACATTGGTGAAGGATATTTTCCACCACCCCTTGAAATGACCTAAAATCCAACATTGTAACGACAATATTTTTTTTAGGAGCAAGTTGCTTGATTTGGTTTGATAATTTATATCCATCTCACTATCTGTTTAGCTTTCCAATTCTAAATAAAGCACTAATTCTAAGTAATGATAAATAATTGATATTTATAGGGAAAAGTGTCAAAAAAGTCCTAAACATTTTGTATTTGTGTCAATTTAGTCCTAAACCTTTTTTTGTGCCAATTTAGTCCTAAACATTTTTACTTAGTGTCTATTCAGTCCTTTCCGGCTAATTTTGGTTGGATTTTGCTGACTGAGCACTGGCCGGCTGACATGGCTCGATCGGCGCTGACGTGGACAACTTTTAATATTATTTTAATATTTTTGAATTTTTTCTTTTTTCTTTTTTCTTTTTTCATTTTTTCTTCTTCCTACGGCCGCTGGCCGAACCACGGCGACCGGCTAGAGGTGACGATCGGCAAGGCTCACCAACCACCTCGCCAGTGGCCGCAAGGGCGGCCTCACGCTAGGCGGCGAGGCTCGCCCTCGCCAAATCTAGCGAGGGTCGAGCCTCGCCCATGGCCGACGAGGCTCAACCTCGCCAGTGCTACCCAGGCCGCAATTTGACGAGGCTTGACCCTCGCCAGCTCAGCGAGAGAAAGCCTCCCGCCAGGCTAGCAAGGCTCGCCCTCGTCGGATCTAGCAAGGGTTGAGCCTCGCCCATGGCCGGCGAGGCTCGACCCTCACTAGCCCGGAGCAAGGCCTGGGCGATGGCGGTGAGGCTTGACCCTTGTCAGATCGGATGAGGTGGCCGGCAAGGTCCGGTGAGGTCGACCTCGCCGGCCATTGCCTCTAGCCGATCGCTGTGATCCAGCAAGGCACGCCCTCGCCCGGCGGGCGAGGCTTGACCCTCGCTAGATCTAGCGAGATCGACCTCGCCCGGCCATTGCCTCGGCCGATTCTTTGTGATCCGGCCAACGGCCGAAGGAAGGAGGAGAGAGAGAAAAAATAAAAAAAAAAAAAAAAAAATTCAATAATATTTAATATTATTAAAAAGTTATTTACGTTAGCACCGATTTGGCCATGTCAGTCGGCTAGTGTCCAATCAGCAAAATTTGGCCAAAATTGGTCGGAAAGGACTGAATCGGCACTAAGTAAAAAAATTTAGGACTAAATTGGCACAAAAAAAAGATTTATGACTAAATTAGCACAAATACAAAAGGTTTAGGACTTTTTGACACTTTTCCCGATATTTATATGAAGTGCTCAAATAGCGATACTATTTTGGCATCATTTTATCCAAGCTTATTATTACGTACAAACACAAACCAAAAACAAGTAGATGCTGGGCCTTGACCTTTATTCAACCGTCCACTATTGACCATCACATGAGAAGAGCGGAACCGATCCGAGACAAGGTTTAATGTGTCCGGCTCGTTGAACTAGTGATCTTATATGCTTAGGGTTGTCAATGGTTTAGGTTGGGCCGGGTTTCCAGCCGACTCAACCCAAACCGAAATATGAAGTGTGCAACTTCATAATGAGCTGTCCCAAAACCCAAATAAAACACAAGTTGAAAACGCAGGTCAGATCGGCTATTTGTTTTACTTAGAAATGCAACTGCATGGCATGTAGGCTTTCCCTCCTTATATGTCTGCGACCATCTCTTTCATTGGGAAACATGTTTTAGGTAGGTTGTGGTTATGACCCGAACCTAAATAAGTACACTCTTTGTTTTATACTCATTTACCCGAACTAAAAAGACCTGAAAATTTCAAGTTGGGATGGCCAGTCGTGCTTCAATTTAGGTACACAATTCAGTTTTGACACCCTTACTTTCGATACAATAGGGTCTCGTAGGGTATAGACTAATCAGGCATCTGAACAAGGAAAAGTAGACCTAGACAAGAATATGGTAGAATCCAAACAAACTTGCACCAATTCCCACCATAAATTGGTGTGCATAGTGCAGTCTTTCTGCCATGATAATTGAGTACCTTTTTTATCGGGAAAACTATTCCATCATTCTTAAATCTATTGTATTATTATCAATTCAATTCTAAACTTTCTAATTCAATCAATTTAGTCTTCGACCTTTTCGTGAAGTTTGAAAGAGCACCGTTACGACCCCACATCAGAAGCTACCGTGGCCATTCACAACTTCTTCCATGACTACATTAGATTTGAGGCGGTGCAATTCCGAGGACGTCGAGAGGACCAAGATCTCAGGTGGAGGATGTGAAAGTCACGGACGACCGTAGATTACCTTGCGCATAAGCGAGCTGAAGAGAATGCTGACAAATGATCTAAGGGAGAATGCTAATGGATTCTTTAAATTGCTTCCAACACATAGTATTCCAGTTTCTACAACTTAACATTCCAAAGTGCAATTAATCTTGTCCGATTCTTCTTCTCCTCCTGCTTCTCCTTTCATCCATTTCTCAACATCCCAAGTGTCTCTCCAATTTTCACCTAACGTCATCGGAAGACTCACCGAAGTAAAATACATGTTTTGTCTCCATTTCTCCAGTGGTGGTAGTCCCAACTCTCCAGCAAGCCAATTTTCATAATCAAACTGCCAAAAACCGAAAAAAAAAAAAATTATGTAGGATGATGATCATCTATTTAAAGGAAAATGTTCGATAATTGAAACGGTAGACTCGATTATCATTTAAATAAGGTTTCGAAGTCTAATTAACAGGATGAGTTATGAGTTATGATAATCGAAGACAAATACCGCAATTTTATACTATAAAATGTCCAATCCGTGAAGATTTCTCTTTTTTGTCATTGATCAATTGGGAAATGAAATAGGGTTTGATGTAATTGACAGAGTAGTGCAGTTGGGTTTCTTCAGATGTACCTTCTCCAATTGAAGCCTGTGAGTATGACGCTTGGGCCATCCGGCCGCCTCAAGCCGCTGGTAATATTCATGTACCGAAGACATCATCTCTTCTTCACTTGGCAGCAGTATTTTCCCAGATAATATTTTCGCTACCCACTTTGATTGTAACTCGCTGAGGAGAAACGCAATAACCTGTTCGCATTTTCAAAATAGATAAAAAGTCACAAAGGCTAAACCCTATTAATAAAATAACCCACAAAATTTTATTTTATTTTTTTTGCAAAAATGCATCATTTATCAAATTAATAGATCGTCGAAAATATAATCATATAATGTTACCCACAGAATTGGTTTTTTTTTTCCCGTAGGCAAACTTTTTACTCGCGTACCCGATATGGTATGCCAATGAAAGAGAGCCATGGAGCAAGCGCAGGTGGGAAAACATGTTGATATAAAGGCGCGACGCAATTGTCCTCCACGTTCACAATTCCATTCATTCTGAGAAATGGGAAGTCATATTTGTACCTGGAAACCAAAACAATACACATACCTAATAAGAATAAAATTATTGACATATTTTGTGTGCTAAAATATATCGTATGTCGTACCCAGAACAATGGATGATAGCATCTGCATATATTGATGATCCATCTTGGAAGACTATTTTCCCGTCCTCTTTGGCATAATCGATCTATGCAAAGCAGATGATGTTTTGGACAAGTCACACGGTGGTCGGGATAATTTTGGCCAATTGTTTCGATGCTAGAAATAACATAATCGGAGTGAGAAAATGTAGAATACCGGGGAATGTTGAAATAGGCCTTCATGAATCTCAAGCTTGGTGGTTTCTCTTGAAGCTAGGTGAACTTCTTTCGCAACATGTAAAATGTCTTTCGCAATGTCCATCCCACTCGGTCCATTTCCAATGATCACTACAATCTGTAGTATCATAATAGGTGATGAATGAGGGAGATACATTCCTAAGAAAATTTTACCAAATTTCCTGCTTTAGTTTCTTTATTTTATTAGTCATACTTACCAATCCGTTAAATTTACCGCCTATTGTTAGAAATTACTGATTTGAAGTAGAGTGGCTACTAATTTTCTTCAATCAATTTAATTTGTGTTATCAACTTTTATTGAGCTTAGTTACCAATGTTCATTTGGCGTTTCTTAATTATCAACTTCTCTTATCTTGAACAAAAAAAAAGAAAGTTCTCTATATTTTACAAATTTTTAATTTATCATTCTTGCTTATGCCTTAAATTTATCAACTATCATGTGGAAATACCAATTTCTGTTGGAGGGGTTCAAACTTTTCACCAATTAAGTTATCAAATAATTTGGGGTTGCTTACTACAATTTTTCATTATTTTTTTTTCAAGTTACCAACTTTTTATTGAGTTACCATTTTTTTTTGGCATTACTTATCAACCCCTTTAAATAAATAAACTCTTTTAAAAATGAACAACTTTTCTCCAATTGAGATAACAGCTACGCTTGCGTTAATAACTCTTTTTTGAGCTAGTTATTAATGTTTATTGTTTAACCTACCAACTTCTCTTGTCTCCGATGGAAAAAGAAAATGCTTTTTGACCATTTATTAACTTTTATTTCCCTATCTTATTAATACCTTAAATTTCTTGACTGATCTTTATTTATACCGCTTACCAATTTTTCTCCAGTTAAGTTACCTACTAAGTTGAGGCTTGTCAATTTTCATTGAGTTGTTTATTCTGATGCTTACTAACTATTTTTAGAAAATACTTATCTTAATTAAAATAATTACAATATTTTATTTGATTAAATTACCAACCTCAATTGGTAACTCAATTGAAATGTTGGTAAATTACAAATAAATAAAAAATTGAGCATTGGTAAGAACTAAAGTGAGAATTAATAATCCAAAATTAGTGGATAATTTAATGCAACAAGAGTTAGTACATTACATTGGTAACTTCGTATAAGAGCTAGCAATTTTGAAGAGCATATAAAGTTATGCAAATAAAACTTAGTGAATTAGTACAAATTTTGCTAGTTGCAAATTATGAAAACCAAAAATCTATCATTTTATGAAACTATTGCTATGTTGCCAACAAGGTACTCGGGAAAAAAAAATCAGCAGTTCTTTTTTTTTTTTTACGAACAAGTTTTTGACACCTATCAACATTAGTTGAAATTCACTAGCACGAAGACGTTCGTATTTTATGACACAGAACAAGGAACATCATACCTTATCTTTGTATGGTTCAGGAATCCGATAGTTATGGCTATGTATTTGTTCTCCTCGCCAAGTACTTCTACCTACAGTAAGTTGCAAGGTAGGCATGTCTTAGATCAAAGTAAGACAACTCTAATCCTAATATTACGAAAGTCTTTTTATTATTTTTCAAGAAGGAAAGTCAATTTTTCATAGCACTTGAATTTTTCAAGAATATCTAACAAGGAAATACTTTAAATTTCAAAATATATATTGCAATATGACAAAAGCAGTCCACCGAAAGGTGCAAATATATTTTATTTAGTCGTCTATTTTTTTAACTAATGAGTGCCTCGAAAAATATTGGTTAACAAAATCTACTTTCCAAATGTGTTAATTTTACATTCAAAGGCGACGTATATTCTTTTACCGTTTGTAAAGAATTGAAACACGACAGATAACGTGGTGCGAGATATGGACAACTAGACGTGATTTATTGTCGGCTGTGTGCGCTGTATGGTTGTATTATCTACATTGTCGTTTTGCAAATAAAGAAATTATATTAGCTGAATTCACTTTAAAATAAAGTAAACTTTAGAATAAAAAAAGGGGGGGAAAACAAAGACGGTTGTGACGTACCTGGAAATTCAGCTAGCCTTGGCTCGGTAAACTTGCCATTGCAGACAACCACGGCCTCAAACGCCTCCGCACTGGCTTCCCCGTCGCGCGTCCGCCACTCCACGACCCACTCATCATTCCTCCCCTTGGCAACTTGCTCCACCCGAACCACCTCGTGCCCGAATCGGACCAGCTCGACCACCCCGGAATCCGCCGCGAAGCCCTGCAGGAACCGGAGCACCTCCTCGTGACCCGGAAATGGCCTCGGGTCATCCCAGACACCGGGTTTCGCATCACACGGGTAGTCCAAGAACCCCATGATTGGCCTCGGGAGGTTCACTCGGAGCGACTTGTACATGCTGCTGTGGATGACCTCGCGACCCGGATCGAGACCCAAGGGGTCGGACTCGACCCGGGGGTCGTAGACCCATGTGCCCCCGACTTCGCTGCCCTTCTCAAAGACCACCACGCAGTGCCCTTCTCGACGGAGCTCCCGGGCCGCGATCAGCCCCGACATGCCGGCTCCGATTACCGCTGCTTTTACGCTCCGTTTTGCCATGGGTTTCTTTTTGTGCATAACATTTTCTGTGGAGATCCTTTATATACGATAGCGATGGGTCTATTGGGTGGTGGGCTAAGATTGAGCTTATTTTTCCCCTTTTTTTATTCTCTTTTGGGAAAATATCACAAATGATCCTTATACTTTTACTTAATGTGCAATCTCGTCCCTGAACTTTCAATTTGCTCAATTTGGTCCATGAACTATTGATAAATATCCGATCTAGTCCCTGAACTTTTGATTTGCTTAATTTGGTCCCCAAACTATTGATAAATGTCCGATTTAGTCATTCGATTACTTTTTTTTTTTTTTTTTTTTTTTTTTTTTTTTCTTTTTTTTTTTTTTTTTTTTTTTTTCTTCTTCTCTCTTCCCTCCAGAAGCCATGGTGGAGCGGCGGGGAAGCGGCGTCCGGCGAGGGCCGCCACGTCGGCGAGGGCCGCCCTCCCTCGCATGCCGGCAGGACGCCCTCGCCCGACACCAACGTGGGCGACCCTCACCGGACGCCGGCTTCCCCCCGCCGGCTCCGCCATGGCCGATAGAGGGAAGAGAGAAGAAAAAAAAATGAAAAAAAAAAAAGGTAACCGAATGACTAAATCGGACATTTATCAATAGTTCAGTGATTAAATTGAGTAAATCGAAAGTTCAGGGACTAGATCGGACATTTATCAATAGTTCAGGGACCAAATTGAGCAAATTGAAAGTTCAGGGATGAGATTGCACATTAAGTAAAAGTATAGAGATCATTTGTGACATTTTCCCTTCCTTTTTTTTTTTATGGATATTGTTCGCTCCAAACCGAGTGGAAATATTAAAGTCATAGCGTGCATAATCCTACTTTCTACCTCTGATCACGTGCTTGGACCAAATACTATTTAGTAACTATGGCGATGGCGATGGCGATGCCCAAGAGAAAATATTGATAGAAAAAAATCAAGACACAGTTATCGAGATTTGCAATAATTTACTTCAACTCTCACACTTTTGTGTGAGTAATATGAAATAATCATTCACCGTCCTGCTTTCAAGACGATCAACACAAGCCATCAAGAGGGGTAGCGCAACAATAAAAAAAGCTCCGTCTTTTGTAAGATCATAAATTTGAACAAGTGTCTTGCGCATTTGGAGGGAAAGACGAGACTAGTTCAAACCCTCCTGTAGCTGAAAGTTGAAGAAGATGATGGGAAGAAAGAGAAAAGGGGAAAGAAAAATACTTTTCAACAACAATTTGAATAATTTTATTTAACTCACGCACTTTTCCGTGGGTAATACGAAATTATTATTATGATTACTCGTCCCCAAAGGCATCTTGGATTAGCAATAGTTTGGTCGTCGATTTACTTTCAAGATGAAAAATTCGAGCCTATCAAGAGTTGTAGTGCAACAATAAAAAGGTCGCACTGTTTTTTATGAGATTGTAAATTTGAACACGTGCCCAATTTAGTTTTTGGGCATTTGTTGAGAGATTTCCCAACTTATGTTAAGGCATACAAGTGTGTCTCATATACTTAGATAAATCTAGTAGTTATGATTTCGGACCGAACATTCAATAACGAATGTGACATCTTTCTGCTAATGCTTAAGGAGGATAATTGCCCTGGTCGCCCCTCCTCACGCTTCTGACTTTTCAAATAAAGTTAAAAAGATTCCTCCCGCGACAAATTCCAAATTACTCGACAAATGCAAAATAAATTCGACCACCCCCTTTGTTTATTGACCGGCAGTCTACGATTGCCACGCCCCCGCTGTCGGGGAAAAGAATTGAGACGTGTTTGGATCTGCGACTAGTCTCCCAATCTCACCGTTTTTTCATCGAAACTGCTGAAATATTATATTAGAGAAGATAAACATCCAGATGCTAAAGCATCACCATACACTATATCTTGCAACATAAAAGGAGGGTAAATGTTCCAATTGCGGACCGGGCCTTGATTCCGGTGGGCTTTTGCGGCCCAATCTGCAGCTGCATTAGCTTGTCTGCAACAGTGCTTGAGAGAGAGATTAGGGCACCGGGATAGCAACTCTTCGACTTCAGCAAAAAGGTTTCGTTCCGTCCATGGCGGCGTCTTCTTCTCCGCGACAATCTCAACCAACTGTAGGCAGTCCGATTCCACTATCAGTCATTCCTGGTGAAGCCCCTGCTGGATCAGATGTTGAATCGACAGAATGAGAGCATAAATCTCTACCTGGAAAGCCGATTGAGCTGGAAAGCTTCGGGTAAAAACATTAGTGAGAATTCCTTTGTGATTTATGCAAATACAAGCCATTGATCCTTCCAAACCCTCTGAGTGAAAAGCACCATCGATATTGCATTTTAAACTGCCTTTTTCAGGAGGTTTCCATTGTTGATCTGGGCTGAGGGTTGAGACTGGAGAGCGATGAGGAGTTGGGTCGACAACCATATAGATCCGGCTCTATGCAAGGGCATCCTCCACTGCTTGGATGGGGTCTGGACTCTGGTTTCTGAAGATGAAGTTGTTTCGCTATCGCCAGATCTGCCACAACAAATTGGCGAGCATCTCAAATTCAGGGAAGGCCTTCGAATCAGTGGCTCTGGCTGCTACCCAAGCATCAAAAACGCTGCGAGGTAGGTAAGATCTAAACCCTGATCTGAGGATGAGTCCATATCTCTGTAGTCCACGTGCAAAAGAAAAATAGATGTTCTACAGTCTCTAGCATGTTTTGAGTGCATAGGCTACAGACAGGAATGGGTGAGATATGTCTGTGAAAAAGGTTCACTTTAGTAGCAAGGGTGTTCTAACAAGCTAACCACATAAACACTCGAATTTTAGGAGCGGTTTTCATATGCCAAATCTTACGCCATAACTTAATGGGATTCTGATAAGAAGTTGAAGCCCACACCGAGTTGGGTATTTAGGTTTGAAGACAAAAGATGGTAAGCGCTTTTCACCGAATAAACACCGGAGGAATTAGCAGTCCATACCGGTTAATTCGGTAAGAAGTAAAGGGTTAATAGGAATTTTTAAAATCTCTTCACCGACCTGAGAATCAAATAGATTGGAGATAAGAGTTGAATCCCACGCGTTATGAGAGTGATCAATAAGATCAGCCACTAAAACCGGTTCGCCATGAGCAGCTGTTCCTCCTAATTTACCCATAGGTACCCAATTGTCTTCTCTTATATTAATCTGGGAGCCATCCCCAACTAACCAGCGAAGTCTAGGAAGAATGGCTTCTCTTCCTTTTAAAATACTCTACCAACCCCATGAAGGACGATTTCCTGCTTGCGCACACTGAAAGGATGAATTCCTAAATACAAGCCCTTGAAAAGCTGACTCCATAGAGCATTAGGCTATTGAAACAGACGCCATGCTTGCTTACCAAGCATTGCTTTGTTGAAACTAACAAGGTCTCTGAATCCCATTCCTCCAGAGTGTTTTGAGAGTTTTAAATCTGTCCAATTTCGCCAATGGATGCCTGTATTGCCATTATTATTGCTCCACCAAAACACTGATATCTTATTTTCTATTAATCTGCATAATGACAGGGGGAGCTTGAAGATTGACATGGCATATTGAGGTAATGCCTGTATAACTGATTTCAAAAGGATTTCCTTTCCACTCTTCGATAACAGTCGTTCCTTCCAGCCATCTAATTTGGCATTTACTTTGGCCAAAATCCGGAAAACATCTCCCGTTTCGATCGCCCCCAGTCTAAGGGAATTCCCAGGTATTTCCCATAACGATTCATCACAGGTATTCTGAATTCACTTGCTAAATTTTGTTGTAGAGACAACGGGCAGTTTTTGCTGAAATACAAACTAGACTTATTCCTATTTATAAGCTGACCCGTAGCTAAACAATACTGGTTTAGAATATTTGCAAGATTTTGGCATTCAGAGACTATTGCTTTTAGGAAGAAAACAGAGTCATCGGCGAAGAATAGATGGGACAAAGTGGGGCAGGTTCTAACTTAATTCCTTGTAAATGACCCATATCCACAGCTTGAGTAATGAGAATTGAGAGCACATTTGCTAGTAAAATAAAAATATATGGGGATAGGGGGTCACCTTGTCTAAGTCCTCGAGATGGTTGGAAATAAGCAATCTGTTCCCCATTGAAACGAACACTTAGTGAGGTCGTTGTAATGCAAGCCATTACCAACTTTACCCATCTATCATTGAAACCCAACTGCAGCATGTAGGCTTGGAGGAAATCCCATTCGACCCTGTCATACGCTTTTTGCATATCAATTTTTAAAAGAAGATTGAACTTTTTCTTGCTCTTTCGCGCTTTAAACTGGTGAAGCACTTCTTGGACCACCATTATGTTATCTTGTATCCACTTTGTCACTAACAAATGCTTTGTTCTTTGGAGATCAAGTTAGGAAGCCAAGGTTTAAGTCTGTTGGCCATAACTTTGGAAATGATTTTATAAGCGAAATTACAAAGACTTATTGGTGCATCTTGATCAATGCTTTCGGATGATGTACCTTAGGAACCAATGCAATTATCGTTCTGTTCAGACAACGAGGCATTATACCTGAAGAGAAGAAGTCTCGAACTGTTTTGATGACATCTACTTTGATAATATCCCAGTGATGCTGAAAGAAGAGGCCATTAAGACCATCTGGCCCTGGAGCCTTGGAAGCACCCAGCTGGAAAGTAGCCTGGTATACCTCCTCTTCCGTTACTGTTTTCAGCAGATGATCATTTATGTCTGTAGTTACAACTTCAGGGCATTGTTGTAAAAAGGGGCCACAGTCACGATATCCCACTGACTGATATAAATTGGAAAAGAAACCCAACGTCAGCTCCTTTAGTTGTTCTGGCTCCCTTATCCAATTCTGGAGTTCATCTTTTAACATACATATTCTGTTTCTTTGTCTTCTTTGTACAGTACTGGCATGGAAAAATTTGGAATTTTATCCCCCCACCTCAGCCAGTTGATGCGAGAACGCATAGCCCAGAACTGCTCCTCTTGATGCTAGATTTTTTGAATTTCTTCTCGGATTGAATGGGCCAGCTCTTTATCATTACTCTGATAGTATTTTCTGTTCATGATAGTCTGTAGCTGGTGTTGTAAATGAAGTATACGAAGATGGCCATTACTGAACTTTGATTTACTCCAGCTTGCTAATTTGTGAGAAACTGCCTGCAATTTTGATACAAGAGTGGCTTTGTCTGTACTAGATATATTCCATGAATTTTGAATTACTTCTTTGCACTGTTGATCTTGATTCCAGAAAGCTTCATAAGTAAAAGTCTTATTTCGCTTGACAAGCCTTGAAGATGTGTTTAGCAAAATAGGACAGTGATCCAAACCTAAAACAGGAAGGGCTAGCACTTCTGCAGTAGGATACAACAATCGCCATTCCAAAGAGCAAAAACTCGATCCAATCTCTCCTTTACCGAGGTCATCCCATGTTACGTTATTAGACCAGGTAAATTTGCACCCTTTGCTTTCCAATTCTAGTAAAGAGCAATCACTAATCACTTTGCTCGAAATGATGCTAGGCGAGTATATAGCTGGTCTCTTGCCCACTTTTTCCGGGTAGAGGATCTCATTAAAGTCCCCCACGCACAACCAAGGTAAGGTATTTACAACACTGATATCCCTGATGCTATCCCAAAGCTCTTGTCTAGCCTGGTAAGTAGAAGGAGCATGCAGACAAGTGATGTGCATAGAGGTAGCTACAGATATATCATAGCAAAATAGATCAAAATAATTCTCCTCCGACTTCAAGATTGTTAAATCATAAAGCTCAGTCCAAAACACAGCAAGACCACCAGCCAGGCCCACTGGATCCCTTATCAAGAAGTGAGGAAAATGAAACCGACGCTGTAATCTATTTAAAACTGACGCTGCATTTTTAGTTTCCATTAAGAAAACTATTTCGGGCTTTTCTTTGGCCAAAATGGCCTTTAGGGCTTGAACTGTTAGGGGGTTGCCCAACCCCTAACAGTTCCAACTGATGAGTTTCATTTGAGATGCGGTGGCTGTTTGGGGCCAGTCGCCAATGCCCAATGTTCTGTCTCATTTGCATCATAAACAGGGGTGTCCATGAGTTGAGTCTCATCCAAATCTGATGAGTAGCCAGCTCTAGTCTCATATGGGGAATATCTCTTTTGTTTCTTGCCTGATCCCATAGCAGTGATCGTTCTCGGAATTTTTGGCTTCTTTTGCTTAGGAATCTCCAGGGAAGGAGTCTGAACACTCTTCAATTTTGCCCTTGCAGGTACCAGGTCAGTAGTCCTTGGAGCTGGATTGACTATTTCCATCAGAGAGGAGGATCTTGAGGGGATGACAGGGATCGTAGATGGAGCTGCTGAATCAGGAACAATGGGAGGCAGGGCTGGGATTGGCAATTGCATGGCAGGGGGAGTTTCAGGTACAGCTTCATCCATCTGCTCCATAGGTTCCTGTGGATTATAGAACGTGTCCCAATACGGGCTATGTTGTCGAACCTCCGCTCGCAACCACTGACCATAGGCCATTTTCGATAAACCATCGTGTTGAGCTTCCTCATAAGGATATTCTTTACAAGCCGTCGCATAGTGTCCTAGCTTCCCACACGAATAGCAAAAATGTGAGAGTCGCTCATAGCGAAAATCTAACCATAATGTCTTCCCTTCGATACGAATTAACTTCCCCGTCCTTAAAGGTTCTTTCAAATCAAGTTCTATCCGGACCCTCCCAGAAGTATATGGTTTCACTTCAATTACACGACCTACCTGCTTAACTGCCTAAAGCAGGAGGTGTTCAGTGTTCCACTCCAGAGGTAATCCAATGACATGCATCCAGAAGGCACAGTGGGAGAAATCATAGCAGTGTAATGGCGTATTAGGTTGCCATGATTGGAAATGAACCAAATGTCCTGAGAACAGCCACGGACTCCCAGCAAGTACTCTCTGTTTTTCGATTTCTAACCAAAATTTTACTATATACAGGCCACCATCACAAAGGGAAATATCAACCTGGTCTAAACGCCACGCTCGCTTCATAGCAATTTGGAAAGCAGGAAGATTGACGGCAGGATTGGTAAAAATATTACCCACCAAGATGAGGCGACACTCTTTCAGCTTGTCCGTGGAAGGTACATCATCCCAAACTTCCAATTCTTGTTCTGAGCATAGTCGTCCCAGTCTTTGACACAGCGCAGCAATGCGCGAGGAGCTGTCGATCTCTTCTGTTGCCATGAAACTTACAAATGCTCGAAACCCTTTGCAGAATTAAAACCTAGGTGTTGCATGTCAAAGATCGAAGACCCACATCGCTATACAGTCAAATTCAACCCAGGCAAGATGAACTAAAGCCATAAGGAGATGGGAAAAACTCAGGACAGGGAGAAAATAGGCCCCGATGATTCACTTTACACAGAAAACTTCACATGCAAGCCAAGCCGAGGGATAGGAAAGATTACTGAAAGGAAATGGAGGTGACGGCTGGCGAGCGATGGAGATTAGAAGGAAGGAATCAACCCACACGAGAAGTGCAGATTGAGTACGAAAGGAAAGAAGAAAATACAGAGGAGGAAGAGCTTGAGCATATCGCGAGAGGAAACTCTAACATAGGCCAGAGAGAAAATTAAACATCTTCCAAAAGAGCCCGGTTCCCGATGATTGATTTCCCAATCTCACCGTTTAGGCCCACGGTATTGGCAAGTTTTCTATCTTTTGTTCTGTTGGCTCGACAGGAACAACTGGCGGATCTATTTCCGAATGAAATTTCATACTGCAACTGCACGTGTTCAAGTTAATGCGTCCTCTTAATTTGTTTACTATCATCAAAGGAGAGTGTAAAGTCAACTGCGAAGTGCGTGGAGCCAGCTCAGGGAAGATTCTTGCATCAGGGAAGATTCTTGCATGCTAAAATAAGGTGGCACGAAGGGATCGACTTAGTTCGTGAACTTCCTTTTAAGGTGACGCACCAAGAGAGCATGATAAAAGCGAAAAAATTCAAAGTGCTCCGAGCGTATGCAAGTTCGATGTACCACAATCTTCGATTATAGTGGATTGCGTGTATGATTCGCGCTATCTTAGGGTAAGAGTGTATTGCACTTGCATAAACTCAATGTATCTAATAATAGGGAAAATGTCGCAAATGGTCCCTATACTTTTACTCAATGTGCAATCTCGTCCATGAACTTTCGATTTTCTCAATTTGATCCCTAAACTATCAATAAATGTCCGATATAGTCCCTGACTATTTGAAAATTGATCAATTTAGTCATTCCATTAGTTAAAGTTAATGGAATTGTGGGCATTTTGGTCTTTTTTTTTTTTTTTTCTTTTTTTTTCTTCTTCTCTCTTCCCTCCGCCGGCCATTGCGGAGCCGGCGGAGGGAAGCCAGCGTCCGGCGAGGGTCGCCCTCGCCTGGGCGAGCTAGGGCGACCTCGTCGGCATCGGGCGAGGGCCGTCCTCGGCGGGCCGCGAGCAAGGGCGGCTTGGCAAGGGAGGCCCCCGACGCGCCGGCAAGGGCGGACCCTCTGCCCGACATGCCGCCCGGCGCCGGCGAGGGCTACCCTGCTGCGTCGGGCGAGGGCCCCTGCCGGCGTCGGGCGAGGGGTGCCCTCACCAGTCCTCACTCAACACAGGTGAGGGCCGTCCTCGCCGGATGCAAGCGAGGCTTGACCCTCGCTAGATCCGGCGAGGTCGAGGTCGACCTCGTAGGCCATTGCCTCGGCCAATCGCCATGGTCCGGCCAACGGCCAGAGGAAGGAGGAGAGAAGAAAAAAAAGAAAAAAGAAAAATAATAAAATAATAAAATAATAAAAAATGTAATAATAATTAAAATATTATTAAAGTTATTTACGTCGGCACAGATTAGGCCATGTCAATCGGCCGGTGTCCAATCAACAAAATCCGGCCAAAATTGGTCGGAAATGACTAAATCGGCACTAAGTAAAAAAGTTTAGGACTAAATTGGCACAAAAAAAAATATTTATGACTAAATTGGCACAAATACAAAAGGTTTAGGACTTTTTTACACTTTTCCCGATATTTATATGAAGTGCTCAAATAGCGATACTCTTTTGGCATCATTTTATCCAAGCTTATTATTACGTACAAACACAAACCAAAAACAGGTAGATGCTGGGCCTTGACCTTTATTCAACCGTCCACTATTGACCATCACATGAGAAGAGCGGAATCGATCCGAGACAAGGTTTAATGTGTCCTGCTCGTTGAATTAGTGATCTTATATGCTTACGGTTGTCAATGGTTTAGGTTGGGCCGGGTTTCCAGCCGACTCGATCCAAACCGAAATAAGAAGTGTGCAACTTCATAATGAGCTGTCCCAAAACCCAAATAAAACACAAGTTGAAAACACAGGTCAGATCGGCTATTTGTTTTACTTAGAAATGCAACTGCATGGCATGTAGGCTTTCCCTCCTTATATGTCTGCGACCATCTCTTTTATTGGGAAACATGTTTTAGGTCGGTTGTGGTTATGACCCGAACCTAAACAAGTACACTCTTTGTTTTATACTCATTTACCCGAACTAAAAAGACCTGAAAATTTCAAGTTGGGACGACCAGTCGTGCTTCAATTTAGGTACACAATTCAGTTTTGACACCCCTACTTTCGATACAGTAGGGTCTCGTAGGGTATAGACTAATCAGGCATCTGAATGAGGAAAAGTAGACCTAGACAAGAATACGGTAGAATCCAAACAAACTTGCACCAATTCCCACCATAAATTGGTGTGCATAGTGCAGTCTTTCTGCCTGATAATTGAGTACCTTTTTTATCGGGAAAACTATTCCATCATTCTTAAATTTATTGTATTACTATCAATTCAATTCTAAACTTTCTAATTCAATCAATTTAGTCTTCGACATTTTTGTGAAGTTTGAAAGAGCACCGTTACGACCTCACATCATAAGCTACCGTGGCCGTTCACAACTTCTTCCATGACTACATTAGATTTGAGGCGGTGCAATTCCGAGGACGTCGAGAGGACCAAGATCTCAGGTGGAGGATGTGAAAGTCATGGACGACCGTAGATTACCTTGCGCATAAGCGAGCTGAAGAGAACGCTGACAAATGATCAAAGGGAGAATGCAAATGGATTCTTTAAATCGCTTCCAACATGTAGTATTCCAGTTTCTACAAACTTAAAATTCCAAAGTGCAATTAATCTTGTCCGATTCTTCTTCTCCTCCTGCTTCTCCTTTCATCCATTTCTCAACATCCCAAGTGTCTCTCCAATTTTCACCTAACGTCATCAGAAGACTCAACGAAGTAAAATACATGTTTTGTCTCCATTTCTCCAGTGGCGGTAGTCCCAACTCTCCAGCAAGCCAATTTTCATAATCAAACTGCCAAAAACCGAAAAAAAAAATTATTTAGGATGATGATCATCTATTTAAAGGGAAAATGTTCGATAATTGAAATGGTAGACTCAATTATCATTTAAATAAGGTTTCAGAGTCTAATTAACAGGATGAGTTATGATAATCGAAGACAAATACCGCAATTTTATACTATAAAATGTCCAATCCGTGAAGATTTCTCTTTTTTGTCATTGATCAGTTGGGAAATGAAATAGGGTTTGATGTAATTGACAGAGTAGTGCAGTTGGGTTTCTTCAGATGTACCTTCTCCAATTGAAGCCTGTGAGTATGACGCTTGGGCCATCCGGCCGCCTCAAGCCGCTGGTAATATTCATGTACCGAAGACATCATCTCTTCTTCACTTGGCAGCAGTATTTTCCCAGATAATATTTTCGCTACCCACCTTGATTGTAACTCGCTGAGGAGAAACGCAATAGCCTGTTCGCATTTTCAAAATAGATAAAAAGTCACAAAGGCTAAACCTTATTAATAAAATAACCCACAAAATTTATTTTATTTTTTTTGCAAAAATGTATCATTTATTGAATTAATAGATCGTCGAAAATATAATCATATAATGTTACCCACAGAATTGGTTTTTTTTTTCCCGTAGGCAAAGTTTTTACTCGCGTACCCGATATGGTATGCCAATGAAAGAGAGCCATGGAGCAAGCGCAGGTGGGAAAACATGTTGATATAAAGGCGCGACGCAATTGTCCTCCACGTTCACAATTCCATTCATTCTGAGAAATGGGAAGTCATATTTGTACCTGGGAAACCAAAACAATACACATACCTAATAAGAATAAAATTATTGACATATTTTGTGTGCTAAAATATACGTATGTCGTACCCAGAACAATGGATGATAGCATCTGCATATATTGATGATCCATCTTGGAAGACTATTTTCCCGTCCTCTTTGGCATAATCGATCTATGCAAAGCAGATGATGTTTTGGACAAGTCACACGGTGGTCAGGATAATTTTGGCCAATTGTTTCGATGCTAACATAATCGGAGTGAGAAAATGTAGAATACCAGGGAATGTTGAAATAGGCCTTCAGGAATCTCAAGCTTGGTGGTTTCTCTTAAAGCTAGGTGAACTTCTTTCGCGACATATAAAATGTCTTTCGCAATGTCGATCCCGCTCGCTCCATTTCCAATGATCACTACAATATGCAGTATCATAATAGGTGATGAATGAGGGAGATACATTCCTAAGAAAATTTTACCAAATTTCCTGCTTTAGTTACTTTATTTTATTAGTCGTACTTACCAATCCGTTAAATTTACCGCCTATTGTTAGAAATTACTGATTTGAAGTAGAGTGGTTACTAATTTTCTTCAATCAATTTAATTTGTGTTATCAACTTTTATTGAGCTTAGTTACCAATGTTCATTTGGCGTTTCTTAATTATCAACTTCTCTTATCTCGAACAAAAAAAAAAAAAAATTCTCTATAATTTAGAAATTTTTAATTTATCATTCTTGCTTATGCCTTAAATTTATCAACTATCATGTGGAAATACCAATTTCTATTGGAGGGGTTCACAACTTTTCACCAATTAAGTTATCAAATAATTTTGGGTTGCTTACTACAATTTTTCATTATTATTTTTTTCAAGTTACCAACTTTTTATTGAGTTACCACTTTTTTTGGCATTACTTATCAACCCCTTTAAATAAATAAACTCTTTTTAAAAATGAACAACTTTTCTCCAATTGAGATAACAGCTACGCTTGCGTTAATAACTCTTTTTTCAGCTAGTTATTAATGTTTATTTTTTAACCTACCAACTTCTCTTGTCTCCGATGGAAAAAGAAAATGCTATTTTGACCATTTATTAACTTTTATTTCCCTATCTTATTAATACCTTAAATTTCTTGACTGATCTTTATTTATACCGCTTACCAATTTTTCTCCAGTTAAGTTACCTACTAAGTTGAGGGTTGTCAATTTTCATTGAGTTGTTTATTCTGATGCTTACTAACTATTTTTAGAAAATACTTATCTTAATTAAAATAATTACAAGATTTTATTTGATTAAATTACCAACCTCAATTGGTAACTCAATTGAAATGTTGGTAAATTACAAATAAATAAAAAATTGAGCATTGGTAAGAACTAAAGTGAGAATTAATAATCCAAAATTAGTGGATAATTTAATCCAACAAGAGTTAGTACATTACATTGGTAAGTTCGTATAAGAGCTAGTAATTTTGAAGTGCATATAAAGTTACGCAAATAAAACTTAGTGAGTTAGTACAAATTTTCCTAGTTGCAAATTATGAAAACCAAAAATCTATCATTTTATGAAACTGTTGCTATGTTGCCAACAAGGTACTCGGAAAAAAAAAATCAGCATTTCTTTTTTTTTTAACGAACAAGTTTTTGACACCTATCAATGTTAGTTGAAATTCACTAGCACGAAGACGTTCGTATTTTATGACACAGGACAAAGAACATCATACCTTATCTTTGTATGGTTCAGGAATCCGATAGTTATGGCTATGTATTTGTTCTCCTCGCCAAGTACTTCTACCTACAGTAAGTTGCAAGGTTGGCATGTCATAGATCAAAGTAAGACAACTCTAATCCTAATATTACGAAGAGTCTTTTTCATAGCACTTGAATTTTTTCAAGAATATCTAACAAGGAAATACTTTAAATTTCAAAATATATATTGCAATATGACAAAAGCAGTCCACCGAAAGGTGCAAATATATTTTATTTAGTCGTCTATTTTTAACGAGTGCCTCGAAAAATATTGGTTAACAAAATCTACTTTCAAAATGTGTTAATTTTACATTCAAAGGCGACGTATATTCTTTTACCGTTTGTAAAGAATTGAAACACGACAGATAAAGTGGTGCGAGATATAGACAACTAGACATGATTTATTGTCGGCTGTGTTTGTGCTGTGTGATTGTATTGTATCATCTACATTGTGACGTACCTGGAAATTCAGCTAGCCTTGGCTCGGTAAACTTGCCATTGCAGATGACCACGGCCTCAAACGCCTCCGCACTGGCTTCCCCGTCGCGCGTCCGCCACTCCACGACCCACTCATCATTCCTCCCCTCGGCGACTTGCTCGACCCGAACCACCTCGTGCCCGAATCGGACCAGCTCGACCACCCCAGAATCCGCCGCGAAGCCCTGCAGGAACCGGAGCACCTCCTCGTGACCCGGAAATGGCCTTGGGTCATCCCGGACACCGGGTTTCGCATCAAGCGGGTAGTCCAAGAACCCCATGATTGGCCTCGGGAGGTTCACTCGGAGCGACTTGTACATGCTGCTGTGGATGACCTCGCGAGCCGGATCGAGACCCAAGGGGTCGGACTCCACCCGGGGGTCGTAGACCCATGTGCCCCCGACTTCGCTGCCCTTCTCGAAGACCACCACGCGGTGCCCTTCTCGACGGAGCTCCCGGGCCGCGATCAGCCCCGACATGCCTGCTCCAATTACCGCTGCTTTGACGCTCCGTTTTGCCATGGCTTTCTTCTTGTGCATAGCATTTGCTTTGGAGATCCTTTATATAGGGTGGTGTGCTAACATCGAGCTTATTTTTCCTTTTTTTCTTTTATGGATATTGCTAGCTCCAAACCGAGTGGAATTATTAAATTCATAGCGTGCATAATCCTACTTTCTACCTCTGATTACGTGCTTAGACCAAATACTATTTAGTCACTGGTGATGGCTATGCCCAAGAGAAAATATTGATAGAAAAATCAAGATATAGTTATCAAGATTTGCAATAATTGACTTCAACTCTCACACTTTTGTGTGAGTAATATGAAATAATCATTCACCATCCTGCTTTCAAGACGATCAACACAAGCCATCAAGAGGGATAGCGCAACAATAAAAAGTGCTCCGTGTTTTGTAAGATCATAAATTTGAGCAAGTGTCTTGCACATTTGGAGGGGAAGACGAGACTAGTTCAAACCCACCTGTAGCTGAAAGTTGAAGAAGATGATGGAGAAAGAGAAAAGGGAAAAGAAAAGGACTTTTCAACAACAATTTGAATAATTTTATTTAACTCACACACTTTTCCGTGGGTAACACGAAATTATTATTATGTCGCCAAAGGCATCTTCGATTAGCAATAGTTCAGTGGCCGATTTGCTTTCAAGATGAAAAATTCGAGCCTATCAAGAGTTGTAGCGCAACAATAAAAAGGTCACACTGTTTTTCATAAGATTGTAAATTTGAACACATGCCCAATTTAGTTTTTAGGTGTTTGTTGAGAGATTTCCCGACTTATGTTAAGGCATACAAGTGTCTCATATACCTAGATAAATCTAGTAGTTATGATTTCGGACCGAACATTCAATAACGAATGAGACATCTTTCTGCTAATGCTTAAGGAGGATAATTGCCCTGGTCGCCCCTTCTCACGCTTCTGACTTTTCAAATAAAGTTAAAAGATTCCTCCCGCGCCAAATTCCAAATTACTTGCCAAATGCAAATTGAATTCGACCACCCCCTTTGTTTATTGACAGGTAGTCTACGATTGTCACGCCCCCGCCGTCGGGGAAAAGAATTGAGACGTGTTTGGATCTGCGGCTAGTCTCCCAATCTCACCGTTTAGGCCCACGATATTGGCAAGTTTTCTATCTTTTGCTCTGATGGCTGATAGAAACAACTGGCGGATCTATTTCCGCACGTGTTCAAGTTAATGCGTCCTGTTAATTTGTTTACTATCGTCAAAGGAGAGTGTAAAGTCGACTGCGAAGTGCGTGGAGCCAGCTCAGGGAAGATTTTTGCATGCTAAAATAAGATGACCCGAAGGGATCGACTTAGGTCGTGAACTTCCTTTTAAGGTGACGCATCAAGAGAGCATGATAAAAGCGAAAAAATTCAGAAGTGCTCCGAGCGCATGTAAGCTAGATGTACCACAATCTTCGATTATAGTGGATTGCGCATATGATTCGCACGATTTTAGGGTAAGAGTTTATTGCACTTACATAAACCCAATGTATCTAATAATAATCTCTTAAGTATGGCATCACAGCACTTCTTTTAAAGAACAAGTAAATAGCCATCTTTACCTCAAAATTTCACCATAATCTCTTATGTTTAGCCTTTTATAGAAAGATTGACTTTAATTTAATTGAACAATATTATATTGATACCTCCAGTCTTTCGCTCTCCCCGTTGCTTTCCTTGTTAGGAAATTGCACGTCGATTCCAGAAAAATAACGCTCACAAACAATTCACCAAACAAAATATAATAATAAAATAACATAATCAAAAGAACACGCCAGAAAATTTGTTAACAAAATTCACCCAAATCTGGGCTACATCTCCACGCAGAGGCACTTTGCGAATACACTAGACTTCGAAAAAGTTGGAATACAACGATGATCTTCTCTTAAAATCAGGGCACAAAGAAATTGAGAACCCTTGTAAAGAAAAAACTCACATTTTTCTTCTTTATTTTTCTTGCCTCTCTATTTTCTTTTTCAGCGTCTTGCCATTACTAATATAAAGGTGTAGCTTTTAACCTAAAAGCAAATCTAATCGAAAAGACAAAAAAGCCCCTAAAATATTTGGTTTCATCTATAACAATCTCTCACTTGAAGACAAATATACCTGAGCATCAAGCAACTTTGCATCCATCTTCTTCAAAAAACTAGTACTTGAAAAACTTGTGCCTCTGCGATACTCCTCATTAATCAACATGGAGTAATACCAATGGTAGTAATACAGAAAATATGCTTCTCTCTATCTACTACCTTGGTCAACATGTTAGCTGGATTCTTCGAGCCATCAATCTTCTATAGCTTTAACTCATTATCTTTCAATGCTGATCTGATAAAGTGATAATGCTTCTTGATATGTCTAGTTCTTAAGTGATAAGCTGCATTCTTTGCTAAATGCACTGCACTTTGACTATCACTCTATAGTGTACTGACTGACTGTTTTCAATGTAGCTCCTCCATGTAATCTTGTAACCATATGATTTCATTAGAGGCTTCTGTGATCGCCACATATTCTACCTCTGTCATCGATAAAGCCACTACCTTTTGTAGTTGAGATACCCAACTCACTATTGTACTTGCAACTAGGGCTGAGCGTGGTTCCCGGGTAGAACTGGGAACCGGAGAACCGAACCGGAGGGTCCGGTTCGGTTCCCGATTCTAAAGGGACCGGTTCCGGTTCCCGGTTCCTTTTTTTTGGGAACCGGCGGTTCCGATTCCGGTTCCGGTTCCTTAGGAATTGGAATTGGAACCGGAACCGGGAACCGGAACCAGAACCGGGTTAGGGTTCCTAAAACTCACTTCACAGTTCCCTTCGATTGAATCAATTTGTCCCCTTCTCCCATTCTCTGCCCAACCGTTGTCCCCGACGCCGCTCGTCTCGTTCCTCTGCCGATCACCGCTCGTCCTGCCGTTGGTCACCGCTCGCCTCATCCCTCCGCTGGTCGCCGCTCGTCTCGTCCTGCTGTTGGTCGCCGCTCGTCTCGTCCCTCCGCCGCTCGTCTCGTCCCGCCACTGGTTGCCGCTCGCCTCGTCCCTCCGCTAGTCGCCGCTCGCCTCATCCCTCTGCTGGTCACCGCTCATCCCACCACTGGTCGCTGCTTGTCTCGCCGCTGGACGTCGCTCGCCCCCCGACGACGCCCAGCCCTTGCCTCCCTCGACGCCGCTCGCACCCCGCTCGCCTCGCCGCTGGACGATGCTCCCTCTCCTTTGGACTTCGCCCTTACTTTGGGTAATCCGTTCCTTCTTGTTCTCTTCTTTTATTGGAAGGAGTTGTCATGGTGGTTGTTTCTATACTTCTACTGATGCGAGTTTATCTATTCTTTTAGCTCTCAGGTTTTGTACTAAATTCGTTTCTGATTTGGATTTTGTCAATTGTTTGAACGAAGGATTCGGTTGCCGTTCGAAACTGAAGACCCAATTTGCTCGAGTTTTCTGGGTTTCTTTTCTTGAAGTGCCCTGCCTTCTAGATAATTGATTATCGTAGTCCAGGACATTCTCTGAGATTTCTCCTTTCTTGCAAAAGTTTAGTCCGTTTGAGCATCTAAATGTCGAGGCAGAAGCTTATGTTGGGAGCCGAGCTCTACCCACAATATTCAATTATTTAACATTCGATTCATAACATATCTACATTTTCTGCTCAAATTAATTGAAGCTCGTCTCATGTTAATCAATTTCAACAGGGGTTTCTCAACTGCTTTCACATCCTTCCCAGTAGAAAGAAACCATTACCGATCCTCAACGATGTCAATGGAATGATCAAGCCTTGTAGGTAAGAAGAGAGACAGATTTTTATTAGCATACACTGCTCAAGCAATGATCAAATCTGGGATCATTGGTTTCTTTCTTCTTCTTCTTTTTGTTTTTGGATGGTTTGTGCAGGGCAAGAGTTTTCTGAATTTTCTTCACCATTTGCAGCTATGTCTTCAATCTCGGCTGGAAATGATGACAACGTTGGAAGAATAATAGCTGACGCTATAGAAAGCGTTGGACTTGATGGAGTAATCTCTATGGAGTCATCTTCATCTTTGGAAACCTTTGTTCTAGTCGAAGAGGGAATGAAGGTGGTGGATTTTGCTTTAGGTTTGAAATAACATGGAGTTGGATGATTGTCTTGTAGCAAAATGTGGAAAGAGTGTTATCCATTTCTTATGCTCTTCTGCGAGCTCTGCATCTTCCAGATTCCGTCTCCTAAGGGATAAAGTTTCCAATTACATTCGTCAACAGATCCTGAGCTTATCGAATGCATACCGATCTTTCAATAAATAATACCCCTTTTTATGATTCTTCCCTTAGGTTTTTGTCTGCCATTGATAAGGGTTATATGTCGTCCCATTTATTGCAAACCAGGATGGTTCTCTCGTGGAGTTTGAGAATGCTAAACTCCTTGTAACAGATCAGAAGGTTTCAAATGTCAAGGAAATAATTCCTTTGCTGGAGAAGGCAACTCAATTAAGCATCCCCTTGCTAATCATTGCAGAGGATATCGCTAGGCAAGTACTTGGAAACACTTGTTGTGAACAAATTCCAAGGCTTGCTGAATGTAGTTGTTGTGCAACGTCCAGGATTTGGAGAAGGAAAGAGAGGTGTATTGTAGGACATTGCTTTATCGACGGGTGAACTTGTAAAGCGTCGCAACCTCGGGATGGATTGCGGGTGTGGAATTTTTCCCTGTTTTTACAGCATTTGTTGTGAACAAAATAGAGAAGTTCTATTAAGTTTGGCTTCTTTTCGTCACAAACCTTGAAGTGGGAAAGGCTTGGTATCATCGTTGAACATTTTATCCCTAGCTTTAAATGGCATTGATGCTCTCTGTGGACCACCTATTTTATGACTTTCGTGGTATCCTCATTTGGACCTAAATTCCAATAAATCTATTTTCTCCTTATTCAGACATCAAGATCTTCTTTATTTTGCATGACTCTGTTAAACAATTTTTAGCGGCCACCATTGAATGAAAACATTTTATGTTGCAGTATATTCAATTGATAGATCAAGTAGATGCTCAGCTAAATTTTCACTACATTACAATCATGTTTCTCCTTTTGGTTTAGGGTCATAAACAATGGATTGCAGAAGTTCAATTCCTCGGTGTTGTGGAGCATGAAAACCTTGTCAAACGATAGGATACTGTTCGAAGACAGCGAACGAGGAATGCACCTTCTCGTTCATTGCTTATGGTAACTTTCTCCTTGACCAGGTGGTAGGAACACATGGATATGCTGCTCTTAATTACATTTAGAATCATCAACTTTGTGGTAGGAACACATGAATTCTGCTCCCAAGGAACTATTTTTGGCAATTTATGGACATAGAAGTTTTGGCTTGTCTCTTTCCTTTTCCATTATAGTTCAAATCTGAAAATGAAAAAAAGAAAAAAGAAAAAAGAACCTGTTGGAACCTGGAACCGACCCTGGAACCTGTGACAGGGTAGGTTCCAGGTTCTTGGTTTTGACGGGTAGGTTCCAGGTTCCAAAAAATGAGGAACCTGTACCCGAGGGTAGGTTCCAGGTTCCCGACGGAACCGAACCGGAACCGGGAACCGCTCACCCCTACTTGCAACTGTAAAGACATATCTAATGGCACTCTTACCACTATCTCGATCACCTGAATGATTAGCATCTACATAACCCTGCAACTCTAGAGATGTACCACCATAACAAAGTGAGTAATTGGAAATACCTGCTAGATATCTCAATATCCATTTCATTGCATTCCATTGCTCTCTGCATGGGTTATGCATATATCGACTCACAACTCCCACTATATGTGCAATGTCTAGTCTCGTGCTCACCATGACATACTTCAAACTCCTAACTGTTGATGCATATGAAACTACCGCCATCTCATCTTTCAAAGCCTAAGTGCTCAAACACATACCCTTGGAAAGTTTGAAGTGACTCGCTAAAAGAGTTACAACCGGTTTTGCCTTGTCCATGTTAAATCTCCTTAACACCTTGTTCACATAATCTTCCTACAACAGCCATAATTTCTTATTTTTTCCGTCCCTGATGATTTTCATGCCTAAAATATTCTTGGCCTCTCCCAAGTCTTTCATAGCAAACTATGATGATAACATCTTCTTCACTTCTACAATTCTCTTCATATTGGAACTAGCCACAAGCATGTCATCCACATATAAAGAGAGATACACAACGTCACCATCATCATACTTGCGAAAATAAACATAATAATCAGACTCACAGTGTGCAAATCCTTTTTCTTTCATGAAACCATCAAATTTTAGGTACCATTGCCGCGGAGCTTGTTTCAAGCCATACAAGCTTTTCTTCAAGCGACATACCATGTGCCCCTTACCTTTGACTTCAAACCCTTAGGTTGTGCCGTGTATAGTTCTTCATCTAAGTCGCCGTGTAAAAACGTTGTTTTTATGTCTAACTGCTCAAGATGAAGATCCTCAACTGCAACTATAGTCAGCAGAACTCTAATTGATGTCATTTTCACTACGGGTGAAAATATCTCGGAGTAGTTGATCCCTTCTTTTTCAGAAAAGCCTTTGACTACAAGTCTCGCCTTGTATCTAATACTACCATCTGCTTCATTCTTAATCCTGTACACATATTTATTTAACAAAGCTTTTTTACCTATGGCAACTTGGTCAACTCTCAAGTTTTGCTTTGAAGTAACGAGCTCATCTTGTCTTTCATAGCACACTCCCACTACAAGTGAGACATGTCTATCTTTGCCTCATCATAAGTCTCCGATTCCCCTAAATCTGTATATAAGACATGGCTCGGAACAATATTAGCTGATGGATTAAAAATTACCTTTGGCTTTCTCACACGTGTAGACCTCCTCAATATAGGTACTTTAGGGTCGTTAGTTTGCTCCGAATCACTACGTTCCTCTTGAACTACCTCCTCACTGATAATAGGCTCATATTGAACCTCTCTTCCAAATGCACTTTGATCTACTGGAAACATCTTCACGGGTATTGTGTCTAATTCAACATATTCTGGTTCTACTACCTTCTCATGCACTGTTTGACGGTCCTTGTACATCTTTTCTTCATGGAATACCACATTCTGACTATGGATGACTTTGTTATTCTCATAATCCCAAAGCCTATAGCCATACTCGTCACCACCATATTCGATAAAGACACACTTCTAAGACTTATTATCAAGCTTTTTCCTATCCTCCCTGTCAATCAAAGTATATGCAATACAACCAAACACCTTTAGATGTGAATAATTAATCTTTTTACCTAACCACCGTTCTTGTGGTATTTCTCCATCCAATGCACTAGATGGACTTATGTTAATAAGATAAACAGCTGCATCAACTGTGGCAGCCCATAAGTGTAGCGAGAGACCCGCGTGTAGTCTCATACATCTCGCACATTCTAAAATAGTCATGTTCATCCTTTCAGCTACACCGTTCTCTTTAGGAGTTCTAGGAACAATTTTTAACCCGTGTATATCTTCCCAACTCAAATATTCTGCAAATTCCTTACTTGTGTATTCACCACCATTATCATACTTCAGAACTTTAATCCGATAACCTGTCTCTTTTTCTACCATGGTCTTCCACATTCTGAACATATCGAATACTTCTTATTTTTCTCTAAGAGCATAGACCCAAGTCTTCCTTGTCGCATCATCAATGAAGGTGACAAAATATCTCTTACTGCCATAAGAGAGTTCCTGAGCAGGTCTCCATACATCAGTATGAACCAACTCTAGCTTCTGGCCTTTATTTTGTCGCACATTCAATTGAAAACTAACAACCTTCTATTTTCCATAAATGCAACTCTCACAAAAATCTAACTCAACTTTTTGCAAACCTGGAAGTAATTTATTTGAGTGTAACTGCTTTATACCTTTTTCAACAAGATGTCCCAAACGATAATACCAAAGAGTAAACAAATTACCTGTAGCCATTATAGTTGCAACCATATCACTGATATTGTCTCCTTGGAGAAGGTAGAGTGTACCCATACGCTTTCCCTTTACTACTACTCTTACCCTTGAGGTTATCTTCCACTCTCCGCATCCAAAGGTTACCAAACCTTAGTGGTCAAGTTTACTGGTTGAAATCAGATTTTTCTTTAATTCTGGAATATGCCTATTTTCACTCAAAACTAGACGTCATCCACCTGAGATGTTCACAATCACAGTTCCTTTCCCAACAATGGGACACATATGCCCGTTTCCCACAACCACTTGTCCGAAATCTCCACTGACATAATCATCAAATATGTCTCTTTACGAGGTGTAATGAAAATAAGCACCGGAATCAATAAACCATTTATCTGTCGTCAAGTCAAACCCTGCAGACAAACACAAATTATCTAGAAAAAATTCATTGCTAACCACATTAGCTCCTTGATTCTCATCTTGCTGCTTCTTTTTGTAGGCTTCACACTGAAATCTCCGATGTCTGGTTTGGTGACAAAACCAACACTCATTTTTTGCAATATGTCTCTTACCCCTTGATTGTGATCTGCCACGCCCACTAAATTTTCCACTACTTTTACTTCTTCTATGGTTCTCCACTGTGAGTGCCGTTGAAGATGTAGATGCAGAAAAATTATTTCCACCTGAGACTTTCCTTCGCATCTCTTCATCGATGATACTACTCACGGCATCATCAAGAGTTAAATCATTCTTCATAGTGCTCGAAATTCCCCACACTGCGGTATTGTAGCTTTCTGGAAGAGAATATAAAAATAATAAAGCTTGAAACTTCATATCTAAATTTATACCTGCGAATTCTGATTGACCCATAACCTGCGTGAAACTATTAATATGCTCTGCTACAGAACCTCTGTCAGATAACTTCATATTAACCAGTTTCTTCAGCAAAAATACCTGATTTGATGTGGATGGCTTCTCATAAATATTCGTTAGAATATCCATTGCTTCTTTTGCAGTTTTTGCTTTCGCGATGTGGTACCCTGTCTTTTTTGTCAACCCTAGACAAATCGCACCTAATACCTTTCAATCAAGAATTTTCCATCCGGCTTCTGCGGTCGAATCCACTTCCACCATCACGAGTTTCCAACCCTCAAGTGGTGCATAGAGATCTTTTTTATAAAGATAATCCTCAATTTGTAGTTTCCACCATCCGAAATCCTGCCCATCGAACTTATCGATTCTGATTTTATCTTCTGCCATACTATTAGCTTACAATAGAACGTCACCGAAAAACCCTCAATATTCTTGATTAGCGAACCCACACTTTGATACCAGTTGTTAGGAAATCGCACGTCGATTCCAAAAAAATAACGCTCGTAAACAATTCACCAAGCAGAATATAATAATAAAAAAAACAGAATGAGAAGAACACGCTAGAAAATTTGTTAACAAAGTTCACCCAAACTTGGGCTACGTCTCCACGTAGAGGCATTCTGCGAATCCACTGGACTTCAAAAAAGTTGGAATACAACGATGATCTTCTCTCAAGATCAGTGTTAAATTATGACTCGAGTTTGAGCGTTTGCAAAAACGCGATTTACTAGACTTTTGAAGCTGCACAAAATAGAAAATAAAATAGAATATATATATATATATAAGGGCAGCAAAGTTCTCGTGGGCCCAGGTCTCCTGTTCAAACTTCTTGCTGCCGAATTCTTTGGCGTGAATTCCTCTGCGTGAAGACTAAAAAGTGGTGGGCCCAAGGTCAAAAGTTTGACCTTTTGCACACACGTATAATAACAAAAAGTTGTTGCCTTTTTTTGGCTAAAAAGCGGAGCCGAAGGAAGAAGCCACACACAGAGAGAAAGCCCTACCTGCACGAAGCCACCGAAGCTTTTTCGTAAGAAGCCGCTGCAGCTTATACGAAGAAAGAAGCCGCACGTCTGCCGAAGAGAAGTTGGAGATCTTTATTCTTTTCTTTTGGAGTGCGACTTGAACGCGCAGTAATTTTATATCATGAGTTTATATCCAAGCGAGTTGTTAATTATAAACACTTAGGGTTTGGGGTTAAATCTCTATGTGGGAAACACTTGAGCGATTGAGCGATTGTAAACTCTGATTCTCCGATTATAGTGGATTATTTGCTGTTGGCTCTCCCCGTGGACGTAGGTACCGATACTCGGACCGAACCACGTAAATTTCTGGTGTTCTTATTTTTCTTGTTTAATTTCTCTGGGGTGATTTTGCGTTGACGTAAATTGCAAGATCCTGACGTTTCCGCATATTATATCCCAACAATTGGTATCAGAGCTTGGGGTTGGATTTCTTGATTGTGATTTGGAGCTTTTGCTTGTCTGATTATTATCTGGAAATTAGTTACTGCAATTATGTCTAAGAGGAAATCTGAAATTGAGAAATTTAACGGGAGCAACAACTTTGAGTTATGGAACATCAAGATGCGGGCTTTATTGACAACACAAGGTTTGGCCAAAGCACTGGATGGTGAAGATGAGTTGCCGATTATAATGAAAGCCTCAGAGAGGGTAGAGCTGATGGAAAAAGCAAAGAGTATAATCCTGTTAAATTTGACGGATGAGGTCTTACTAGAGGTTGCTAAGGAGAAGGATGCCGCAGCATTATGCGCAAAACTTCAAGCACTCTATGTGAAGAAAGGTTTGAACAATCACTTGTATATGCTGAAGAAGATGTTTCAATTTAGATATACTGAAGGTACGTCTATCAGAACCCACCTAGATGAATTTAATAAACTCATGTTGGATCTGAAGAACGCCGGTAAGATACTTGATGATGAAGAGCAGGGCATGATGTTGTTAGCCTTTTTACCAGAGTCATTGGAGCACTTTATTGATTCACTGTTGCAGGGGCGTGCTACTATTACCTCAGAAGAGGTAAAGTCCGCCTTATTCTCTAAGAAGTGACAGAGAAAGTTGCGAGATGACAGTCCGGCGCAAGGAGCAGCGCAAGCACTGACGATTCGGGGTAGAGAACAACATCAAGGGCCTAGTAGTAGCAGAGGTAAAAGTAGATCAAAATCACGCCATAGAAAGTCCAAGGGACGCGTGAAGTGCTTTGAGTGTCACGAGGAGGGGCACATCAGGAGAGATTGTCCAAAGCGGAGGAATAAAGTTGATAAGCAGAATGCCACAAGCAGTGTGGCAAACGTTGCTGAGGGGAGCACTAGTGATGCAAAAGCTGTCTTATGTGTGACTACTACTTCGTCAGGAGACGAATGGGTGCTAGATTCGGGGTGTTTTTATCACATGACACCTCATAAGAACTGGTTTACTACTTACTAGACTGCAGATGGTGGTAGGGTTCTTTTAGGGAATAATGCAGTCTATAAGGCTGTGGGGATAGGGACAATTCGAATCCAGATGCACGATGGGGTGGTGCGCACATTGACAAACGTGAGGCATGTACCAGAGCTCAAGAAGAACCTTATTTCTCTAGGGACACTCGATGACATCGGGTGTAGGTACACCGCTGAAGGTGGAGTACTGAAGATCTCTGGAGGTGCTATGACAGTGATGAAATGGAAGAAAGTGAATACTCTCTATCATCTACTGGGAGAGACCGTGACTGGAACCGCTGCAGTTTCATCAAGTGAGTCAGATTCTAACTTGACTCAATTATGGCATATGTGTTTGGGGCACATGAGTGAGGCAAGTATGACGATGCTGAGTGAAAGGGGGTCGTTGAAGGGTCAGAAGATAGGGAAGCTGGACTTATGTAAACACTGCATCTATGGGAAGCAGCATCGTGTTAAGTTTACTACAGCTATTCATTCGACCAAACGACCAGTTGAATATATTCACTCAAACGTCTGGGGCCCGTCTTTGGTTCCTTCAAAAGGAGGTGCCCGATATATGATGACTTTTATCAACGATTATTCAAGGAAGGCATGGGTTTACTTTCTGAAGCACAAATATGATGTGTTTGATCGGTTCAAGAAATTTAAAGCATTGATTGAGAAGCAGTCAGATAAGCAAATCAAGTGCCTGAGAACCGATAATGGCATAGAGTTCTGTGGTAAAGATTTTACTGAGTTCTGCGAGAAAGAAGGTATTGTGAGACACCGCACAGTACCTAGGACACCACAACAGAATGGTGTGGCAGAACGGAAGAACAAAACTTTGCTTGAGCGAGCTCGATGCATGCTTTCGCATGCAGGACTTGGCAAGGAATTTTGGGCCGAAGCAGTAAACATGGCATATTACCTGGTTAATAGATTTCCATCATTTGCTATCGAGTGGAAGACTCCTGAGGAAGTATGGTCGGGGAAACCTGTTGATTATTCCAGATTACGAATATTCAAATGTCCTGCGTATGCTCATGCAAGTGATGGTAAGCTTGAGCCGAGGGAAAAGAAGTGCATATTTCTGGGTTATGCACATGGGGTGAAAGGCTACCGGCTGTGGTGCACCTATCCCAAATCACTCGGTTTTCTAATCAGCAGAGATGTGATCTTCGACGAGATTGCAATGCTTCAACGGAGGAGTTCTGAGACATAATCAGCAGAGAAGATAGATCATGGTGTCATTAGTGAGGAGGAGCTTCAGGTGGAGACTCCGGAGACCTCGAAGGTAACAAAAGTTGAGACTACAGATAAAGCTGCAGTTCCTAAAGTCAGTGATAGTGAACAACCAGCAAAACCGCATCAGACTATAGCCGCAGATAGACAAAGAAGGCACATTAAATCACTGGTACGTTATGGTTATACATATATTGCTTATGCATTGACTGTAGGTGATGAGGTGGAGACAGATGAGCCTTCGTCTTACTCTGAGGTGATGGCTAGTTCAGAGTCATCGCAATGGCTAGGGGCTACGAGTGAAGAGATGGAATCACTCCATCAAAATCAGACATGGGTGCTGGTCAAAGTACCCAAGAGCCAAAAGATTGTCGGAAGTAAATGGGTCTTCAAACGGAAAGAGGGCATTCCCGGTGTCGAGGCAACAAGGTATAAGGCGAGACTTGTGGCAAAGGGGTATACACAACGTGAGGGCATTGACTACAATGAGGTGTCCTCTCTTGTGGTAAAACATACTTCTATTCGTGTTTTACTTGCCTTAGTTGCTTCGCAGGATCTCGAGTTAGAGCAGCTAGATGTGAAAACTGCGTTTCTTCACGGTGAATTGGAGGAGCAGATTTACATGAGGCAACCAAAGGAATTTGCTATTCCGGGTAAGGAAGATCATGTTTGCTTGTTAAAGAAATCTTTGTATGGGCTAAAACAATCTCCTATGCAGTGGTATAAACGTTTTGATAGTTTCATGACTAGTCAAGACTATTCAAAAAGTCATATGGATAGCTGCGTTTACTATAGGAGATAGAAGAATGGTTCTTTGATTTATCTACTCTTATATGTTGATGATATGCTGATAGTAGCTAAGAATATGTCTGATATTGATGTGCTGAAGAGGCAATTAAATGCTGAATTTGAGATGAAAGATTTGGGTGCTGTAAAGAAAATTTTGGGTATGGAGATTTTGCGTGACAGGGCTGCAGGAGTTTTACGTCTATCTCAAAAGAAATATATTGAGAAGATTGTAGCACGTTTTAATATGCAGTCAGCAAAATCTATAAGTACACCTTTAGCAAAACACTTTAAACTTTCAAATAAATTATCACCACAGACTGAGGAGGAGGAGGAGCATATGTCCCGTGTTCCTTATTCTAGTGCCGTTGATAATATTATGTATGCTATGGTGTGCACTAGGCCTGATATTTCACAAGCTGTGAGCGTGGTTAGTCGCTATATGAAGCGTCCTGGTAAAGCTCATTGGGAAGCTATGAAGTGGATCCTCAGATACTTGAATGGGACAACAGACGTGGGTATAGTATATCGGAGGGACAGCAATGGCAGTGAGACCACTGGTTTTGTGGATTCGGATCACGCCGGTGACTTGAATGATTGTAGATCTTTAGCAAGGTACGTGTTTATGCTAGCAGGTGGTGCAATTAGTTGGAAGGCATCCTTAAAAGATCACATTGCCTTGTCTTCGACTGAGGCAGAATACATGGCACTAACTTTTGTAGCGAATGAGGCGATATGGTTACAAAGTTTGCTCTCGGACTTTGGGTTAGAACAGAAAAGTGTGGATATACACTATGATAACCAAGGTGCGATATATTTGGCGTATAATCCAATTTATCATGAGCGAACGAAGCATATCAACATCAGGTACCATTTCATCCGAGATGTCTTAGCTAAGGGTATTGTTATTGTTAAAAAGATTGCTACGACGAGATAACCCTAAGAGACATAATGACTAAGTCTATTCCTTTGGCGAAGGCTCAAGCTCTGCTTTTGAGCTTTGTGGCGTTGTGGAGAGTGAGCGCCGTCGGGCGTTGGGAAGCGAACATGAATGATAAGACTATAATTTGGTTTCAAACATCGGCGAGGTGGAGAATTGTTAAATTATTACTCGAGTTTGAGCGTTTCCAAAACGCGATTTCTTAAACTTTTGAAGCTGCACAAAAAGAAAATAAAATATATATATATATATATATATATATATATATATATATATATATATATATAAAAGGGCAGCAAATTTCTCGTGGGCCCAGGTCTCCTATTCAAACTTCTTGCTACCGAATTCTTTGGCGTGAATTCCTCTGCGTGAAGACTAAAAAGTGGTGGGCCCAAGGTCAAAAGTTTGACCTTGGGCACACACGTATAATAACAAAAAGTTGTTGCCTTTTTTTTGCGAAAAAGCGGAGCCGAAGGAAGAAGCCGCACACGGAGAGAAAGCCCTACCTGCACGAAGCCACCGAAGCTTTTTCGTAAGAAGCCACTGCAGCTTATACGAAGAAAGAAGCCGCACGCCTGCCGAAGAGAAGTTGGAGATCTTTATTCTTTTCTTTTGGAGTGTGACTTGAACGAGCGGTAATTTTGTATCGTGAGTTTATACCCAAGCAAGTTGTTATTTATAAACACTTAGGGTTTTGGGTTAAATCTAGGTGTGGGAAACACTTGAGCAATTGAGTGATTGTAAACTTTGATTCTCCGATTATAGTGGATTATTGGCTACTAGCTCTCCCCGTGGACGTAGGTACCGATACTCAGACCGAACCACGTAAATTTCTGGTGTTCTTATTTTTTTCGTTTAATTTCTCTGGGATGATTTCGCATTGGCATAAATTGTAAGATCCTGACGTTTCTGCATATTATATCCCAACAATCAAGGCACAAAGAAATTGATAACCCTCGTAAAGAAAAAACTCACATTTTTCTTACCTCTCTATTTTCTTTTTCAGCATTTTGACGGCTAGCGCCTTGCCATCGCTAATATAAAAATGTAGCGTTTAACCTAAAAGCAAATCTAATAGAAAAGATGAAAAAGCCCCTAAAAATATTTGGCTTCATCTATAAATATCCTCACGTATGATTTCTCTATCCACCGCTCACTCATTGCCAACTTACATTATTCCTTCTCCCTCTTCATCACTCACTATGATTTCGTGTTCTTGCAAACAAATTTGTCGTCCTCTTTCTAATTCAATTCAATTAAACTTCGTACTTGTGATATCAAGCCAAAAAGAAGGAAGGAAATTCTGTTCTAATGCAAGATTTTTTTTTGTTGGATATTTCACTTTCATATTTTCAAAATGAATGCGAGTCATAATTGTCTCCAAATCGAGTTGAAAGCAATTCTGCTCTAATTTGATCTTTGATTATTGGGTTCCATGTGACATGAGCAAGTCAACGTGGACTGTAGCATCGAACTCCTAATGTCCATGCTTCGTCATATTTCCCCTAGTATGGAGATGGCGAGGACGATTAAGTGTAACACAACTTAATCCTTAAGTCCAGTCGATCCGTGAACCATAGAAAAAGGGAATAAGCCATGGACCCGAAAATGACACTAATACACCATATAAATATATACTGATGTACAAGTAGGAAGGTTAAATTACAAGCGTAACCTCTCAAAGGCAACACAGTACTAACGCTAGTATCATGAGTAGAACAACCTTAATTAAATATTAGTATCAGACTGAATCAACACGGCTCAACTCGAAATAATAAATCCATGCCACAAGAGGATTAACACACATCTCCACCGGTAACCAGAGCTAAGGATCTGATCTCTAGGCACCCTGCACAGCCACCTGTGACACCATCGTCGCTGTCGTCTCCGCCACCCCGGGATCAGCAGAAGAAGCTTTGCCTTCCTTATCGGCTCGGCGGGGGCACGACCACCCTCTCTTGCTCCACTCATGGTGATGGTGGTCGTGGCGGTGGTGGAACCCTCGGCTCACGAACGCTCCGAACACGGTTCCTAGCGCGAAGGCAGCGACGGGCCTCATCGTCATGTTCGTCTCGGAGATCCGACCAGACACCTTGAATCACGAGAGGCTGTAGAAGAAAGTGTTGTGGGGGGATTAGTTTGAAAGCTTGGATTGAGATATCTAGATAAAGGGTGGCCTTATATATAAGTCCGAGGATAAATTATATACGTGGGAGTTTCGTATTGCCCAAGCACCTGTGCTGGACCAGGTCAATTCACATTTGCCTCTTCTCCAAGGTCAGTATTTTACTTTTCTTTGATTTTATTTATTCATTGGAGTAGATAACAAGAAAGCGTTGTCTAGACAGTGGTTCTTTGAGAATTAGGTTTTCCACTTTCCTGGTGAGCACCTAAGTAGCATCAACCCCAACATGCAACACACGACATAACACGACAGGATACGCTAACACGTCGTTTCTCAAAAATAGAAAATTTTGACAAGTTGGGATATATTATAAATTAAATGTATATTTTTATATAAACATGATAAATTATCATTTTTATTATTATTTTAATTAAATATATTTGATTCAAAATTACAAACAAATAAATAATTAAAAAAGAGTATAGAATGAATTTATACTAAAAACATTAATCCACCATTTGTTAATATCATTCATTATTTCAATATGACAAATTCAATTTCATTCCAATAATCCACAAAATTTGGAAGGAAAAAAAGAAACAATCCACATTATGGGCTCACGTGTTAGAGCATGTCGGAAAAGAAGAAGAAAAAAACAAACTTGGGAGATAAATTGTGTGTCATCGGAAGTAAGAATAAAAAAGCAGAGAAAATTAGGTTTTTCTTATTTCCTTGTTTATTATTTTTATTATTATTTTTTATTTTTTATATATTTATATTTTGACCCTTTATTTATTGAGAATTTTTAATATTGACCCCATGCGAGTGGGAATTACGTATTGGAATTCTGAACTCACATGTCGAAATTTTAAACTCAAGTATCAAAAAGTGTCAGGAAAGTTAATCAAGTATCGAATTTTTCAACATGTGTTAACCGAGTATTGAAGAGTGTCTAAGACGATACGAATGCTTTCAAAGAGTATCGATCTTCATAGGTGAGCACTATTACTTTAAAGTTTAACCATGTGAGATAGTTAAAATAATTACACGATGAATGATAGTGCATATGTTTATTGTAAGTAAGGTACGTTGCTAGTCCTCCAATGACGTCACATATGACATATATTGTCGCATGATGTTGCTTGACGTTTGTACACCATCGAAAGACACAAATGGATCTACCCCTAACCTGACCGGTCATCATGTCTTACTAGATTGTCATCGATTTCTTAGAAAAACAACTGCCCATCATGACCTAATTAGCGAAAATAATTATCAAAAAAATCTTAAACTAATTATACGGATGTAAATTTAGTCAAAACCTTTTAATTTGGCTAATGTAACCCTGAATTTTTTAATTATTTGTCACTATAGTCATTCCGGCCATTTAGTCAGAAATCAATAATGTAAATAATTTTTACAATTAAAAAAATTCTGAATTTTTTAAATATCATTTTTCTTTTCTTTTTTCGAATCTCTTTTTTTCGGTGAGGGCCTGCAAGGCGGCTCTTGCCCGCAACCAGTGAGAGCTTAAGCCCTCACCTACTGGCCAACAATCCTAGTTGGCCACAATTGGTAAAAAAAAAATAGAGAAAAAAAAATATTTTTAAATAAGTACAAAAATTGTCCACATTAGCATCAGAGGTGCCATGTAAGATACCTAGCGCCCACGTCACTGATTCACAATCAAAATTGGTCAGAACGTTACATTGGAAAGTTATAAGGTTTTAAATTTAATTGACATTCATATAATAAATTTAAAATTCTTTTGATAATTTTTTCTATCCAAGTTAGTACAACCCAACCGAACCTCTTATACTTTCATGTCAATTATAATATATTCATAGTTGAAGTTAAGAGTTCAAAGAGTGTTCCCTCGTGTACTTGCCACGTGGCACTTCTCCTTTCTCTGTGCTTACCAAGTGGCATGATGCTTGGCCTTAGCCCAATAACTTTACTGATTGTTTACGTGTCACACGTAATTTATAGATGCTAGTATAGAGAAAGTCAATATTTAAACATTTTAAAATGCTAAAGATAATTATATCTAGATCTGAACTTAGTCAAAATAGTTAATTTAAACTTAGCCAAAATAATTGAATTAAACTTCAATTGATGGAGATGTGTCTTTTTCGTGTCATAAATAGATAGTACATACTGCATCATCTTCTTTCTTCTCCTTCGATACATTTGCACGTAGATTTCCTCCTCGTGATAATAGATAGTACATACTGATAATTTTTTGGTTTTGAGTAGTAAATTAATGAATGAGCCAATAACTATCGTTCCACATAAAATTAGTAAATTATTTATTTTGCAAGTAATTTACTACTATATAAGCAAATCTACGTTGGTAAGTTATTAATTTCACCAGTAAGTTTTTAATTTTATCGTTAAGTTTTTGTCATGATTGTTCAACTTATGAAATAGCTGATACCTTATTATCGCATTTAAAGTTGCTAAATTGCTAATATTGCCAGTAAAATACCATCAACTCACCTGACCAAGTTGTCTAGTACACGATTTTGCCAACAAGATTTAAAATTCACTATTCATACCACAAAATCAAGTTATGTTTTCATTTTATTAATCACTTCCAAAAAAAGCCTCTTCGATTCAATGTGGGAATGGGACTTGGGATGGCTCCAACAAATATGCTATTTACGACAGACATTTTTTCCGATAGTTAAAGAAACCAAGAGCATAAACATGCTTTGATTAGTCTACTGAATGAAGAGGTTTCATTTCATTTGAACGAAAACTTCACTAATGTTTTGAAGAGCAAATCAGCAACTACACAGGCACACGCAGAGATAATCCTTAATTTCAAGCACACACAAATCCTTCGGGGACCTTCTTCCCACACCCGTTCACAAGCAAGCTAAGAGCAAGAGGAACTTTGATCTTCACGAGGCCCAGCACATTGGCCTTGATTACGGTGCACAAGCACAACGCAGCTTCGAGATCTGCAAGCCCCGCCACGAGGGTGCAGCACTCCTTGCTGGGTTTGGCGCCGATGTTCTCGGTGACCAGTCCAAGCCAGCTTCCGCAGACCCCGAATTTCAGCGTGTCTTTGGGGCACTTTCCTGGCTGCTCCGGGGCCGACGGCGGAGAGGGCAGCGGGACTTTTGACGGGCGCGGGAGGTTGTGGGGCGAGACACAAGTGAAGAACATGATGTTGAGGAGAAGCAAAATGGTTAACGTGGGTCTAGGACACTTGGGAGCCATTTTCATGAAATGAAGCGGGGTGAATACTATGGGGAAAGTGAGAAGATACCAAGTGTTAAAGAGAGGTTCGAGCAATCATGTTGTTTTAATAGACAGCACAGCACAAGAGGACAAGTGAGTACGACTGGTGGCGCTTGTTAGGCCATGAAACGGAGTTGTGGCAAGAATTTTATAGGAGGGAAGACTGGCCATCACACACTCATAGAGAGAGAGAGAGAGGCAGGCATACTTCCAATGCCAGAGGTTGGTTATCCAAATTGTGGCTAAGGAGATTTCTCTCTGTCTTTCACAGCGGATGAGGAGTAGCCTGATCATTCACGGCCGTCACTCTTCTACTGCATCATTGTCATTTCTTTAACTTTGCTTTTTGTCTTGTTTCATTGGCGACGAGGGGGTTTCCAAAGACAGAATCAGAGCCATCATTGGATGTATTGGATTCATGTGAACTCAGTGTACGACCATTAGATCATGCGAGTTTCGCTTGAGACTCACAGAAATCAAAAATATAATGAATTTTATCTTGCACCTACAAATAGAAAAACTGTCATCGCCTCAAACATCACACATTTACAATATGGTCAATAACACATACCATAACAAGTCAGTCCTCACGCGAAATCTTGCATCATAACTACTCAAACAGAGATGTAATAATCCAAAAATAGAACATGCTTGTCATATGAAGTTACGACTTATACGACCATCGCGAGGCGATAGCCATAGGTGAAGGCAAAGAAAATCTAAGAAATTTGAGAAACAGGAATGGTTTATATCGATGTGGGGGAGAGAGGGTTCTTTCGGATGGGTCCATTTACTAGTATCTTGTCGTAGAGACTACACAGTTTCTTAACATGCAAAAACTTAAATTCTTTTTAACCAACAGCGCAGCTGAGATAATGCAGCAGCTGATGATTTTCCAGAAGCGTTTCCTCGAGGGTTCACTGATGTGTGTGCATATGTATATATATAATTGCGAAGATATAGGCATAGTGCTAAAAAACAGGAAGAGTAGGCTGGCCCAGTCGTCTCAAGCAGCTGGGACAAGTTTGTCTTACAACTCGTTCTTATACGCTAGATAAGAAGGAAATGAAGAAAAGATATACTAGCACCAGAATAACACGAGCAACAATGTACTCTTATTGAGGTTGAATTACTGATGAGATCACATTACATTTTGATCAACAAATCAACCAGCTGCTAAAGAAGGCCAGAATATATTCCAATCAAGATGGACAAGAATGAACGAAACAATGACCAGACACAACTGAAGAAAAGAAGCAAATTCGAAGTGGTGGGAGTGAGAACAATGTACTCTAAGCACATTGGAAGCCTTTTGGGACACCCTGCCCACAGTAGTTCAGGAGAAGGCTCAGAGAAACGGGGATGTTGAGGTTGTTCCCCAGGACGTTGGCCTTGATGGCAGTGCAGAGGCAGACCGCGGCCTCCAGGTCTGCGAGCCCTTTGATGAGACTGCAGCAAGGAGTCTTTGGTGGGGTGCCCACGACAAGATGCAACAAGTCGTTCAGCAAGTTGGCACAAACGCCAAGCTTGAGGGTGTCCTTTGGGCAAGTGGCAGTAGCGGGGAATCCGGGGATGGCAGTGATGGGTGTTTGGGTGTCTTTGGAGGCAGTGGAGGGCAGGGAACATGAGTTGAGCTCACCATGGTGAAGAACAGGAGGTTGATAAGGAGGATAGCACCAGTTGCGACAGTTTTAGAAGCCATTTCAGTGGAAAATCAGATGTCCAAGGACTGCAACTTAGAAAGGCGCTAGGCTTGCTTGTGATGCATAATCTTGACTCTGCTTTATATATAAGGAACAAGATTTCTGTTTGAAAGTATTAACAGGTACTTACGACTCAGAAAACAAAAGAGATATGATATATAGACCCATGTGAGCATATTGGCCACTGCATCAGAAACCACCCTAGTGGGCAGAGCAACTTGGAGAATAAGCCGTGATTCAGGCTTGGAGTTTAGTAGATCCATCATGCGTCTACCACGATCTAATTCTTTATAATCGACAGTACTGGTGTCTGTTTTGTTCTTCTTCAATTAAATAGGATGGTTAGATTGGCATATACTAGGAAGATGATAACAAATTATTGTTGTGATCACATGGGTTTATTCATCCTGCGAAACAACTATGGGTTAAACTAGTAATGTTTCAGACTGTTCACACGTCTTGGAATTTGGAAGAAAAGCTTTGCCCAAATCTATCGGCATGTGGAAATTGGAAATAAAATGATAAAAGTACTGTCTGCACGGTGAAGTATATAGTTCTCTGCAATGCTACAGATATACACCTCAAAGTAGATAAACTGCAGCATCTTGTTGGCGTGGCTTATCAACTGGCATCTAAGCAAAAGTCGGCGTCAACATGATGCAACAGATCACCGAGAAAATTTCAACGCCCAGTACCCTTTCATTCTTCAAAGCTACACGTGTGAGGTCTAATCATTCCATAAAAGAAAAAATAATAAAAATAACAGTTCAGAAGCCAAGCAGGAGAGCCAGCTCCCAGAACAGGGACATAACTAGGGAAAAAAGGGGAGGAAAAAAATTTATCTTGATAAATACCGTCGAATCATGTTCTTTGTACATGGCAGCCAATTACAGGAATGAGATCTCACGCCATACAGAGGAAGTGAATGACTAAAATTAGATGAACAGAGACGAGCAATTGATCATCAGGTTGGTCACGTGGCAACCTTCAATGAGGCTTCAGTAGTATAATAACACGGTTATGACCACTCCTATTCTCACTTATCCGACCAAGGTGCCGAAGAACCTGCAAGAATGAAATGTGTGAGGATGATAGTCTCGCTGAAGTAAGAGGCCATTCATGAGTAAACACAACTTTAATGACAACCCCATGAGAATTTCAGCCTATGGCATGAAAAAAGGCTGGCAAATCTCAGTGAGCTAGACCAAAAAACCCAATGCAGTGAGCTATTCCTTTCACGAGCAAAATTAATAACAGACAACCAAATTTGGGGAGAGACCCTTTCCTACTGTATGGATATTGGATAATCAATTGTAGTTCTACTAATGGTAATGTAATGTGTGCTTGTCCACGTTGTACTGAGGCTGAAGCGGCAGAGGATTAATGGCAACTACCATTTTCTGCAGCATCCGAAAAGTTCTAGGAGTTTACTATAACCGTCTCCAACAATATGTTCCTCCATGGAAACCTAGTAGTTTATAAGAATTGATGATTTTGGCAGCAAACACTCAAGCTATTGCAGGTTCCCAACAAACATAACTGGAAAGCCTTATGCATCCCTCCCATGAAGTTATGCCCAAAGTACATAATGTTCAAATAACCTCCAATTTCCATAAGTCAGGTTTTATATTGTTTGAGTTGAACAGAAACTGTCACATGGAAATATCTTCAAACATGAAACCCCCAAAAACCTTACACCAGCTGAAGACACAAATACTAGGTTAATCTGTGTTGCAGAGGTAATGATTAAAACCCGAATTAGGAGATCCAAGTTCCCCCGATTTCAGATCGACTAGGTACAAGCATGCACATAGTCAAATCCTTCAACAAGGAAATTTTTAGGCAGAAAAATAGAAGATGGTTACTCACAGTCAGTATCGCTTTCCCTGTGTTGTCAAGCTTTAGATTCGGTCCTTTGATGTCAGACTCAAGAAAGAAATGTTTTCCTTTTATGCCTTCTGTCATTGCAATGTCTCTTAATTCCTGCATAATTAATGAGAATAAAGAAAACTAAAGATCAAAAATGACACTGACCATAAATTTGATGACTAGTCAGTACACTAAACCATAGCCCATAATTTTATATTGAAAATTTTTCCAATCTCAAAATCATGTGTTCTAAAAGCAACTGCTTGAAACAAGTCCGGAAGATTAATTTCAACTCTGAAAGGTGCAAGTGTCAACCACAGTGAGAACAGATAGTTGAGATGGTTATGCAGTCTGTAGTGAAATATACTTACCAGTGCCTTCTCCCAAAGACTTTCTCCCACCTAAACAACAAAAAATGATCAGCGAGATCATAAGCAAATATCAGACATCGAAATACAAGAGTCAAAAGTAATGAAACCTTCTTTTTTGGGGCCACAATAAGTTGTACATTCGCCTCAGCATAAGCAGCCATGTCATTAATAGCTGCATTGACCTTCTCTAATGTGAGTCTTCCTCTCATGTATCTGCAATTTAAGGGAAAAGTTGGGCACTTTAATCGTCTATGAGTAAAAGGGAATCTTTGAAAACGAGACTAGTGACATAACTCCTTGTAGTCCCCTTCCCAACCATTTAGACAGTAAGAAGAAACAGGCTAACAAGAAGAGCGCAACATAGGTAGAGTGACTCTTCATGAATATTCAAGCTAAGATTTGGCAATATTTGGCTGAAAATCGTAAATGGACCTGACTTCTCTTAATAATAGTCCTTTTTGTTGTTAAGGTGTATAACATGAATGTATATTCAGTGCTTTGTGCTAATATCATATGCCTTTATACGCAACTGCAGTAGCCAAATGACACTGAAACGAGACCCCTCTGATAGCAAACATTAAAGTAGCAACAGACTGGAAGCTACTTACGATGACAGTGAATCCAGTTCATCTGCTGAAATGTACCACAACGGTGGAGGAGCACGTCCCTTTTTCTCCTAAACATGTTAATTTATAAAAGGTGATTGTCAAAAGTGCCTTATACATGGTAAATGCCATATATTGCAACAAGAATTAACTGGAGAAAAAGAAGAAGAAACCCATCAAGTCATATTCAAAAATGATTTAAGTGGAGCAACATAATGAAGAATGATTGTGCCATCAGGTATTTTAAGAATAAAAGAACCTAAAATTTGATCAATACCAGTGAAATCCAAAACCCATCAAAACAAGCACAGTAAATTGCAGACTTTAACTTGGTGGTCATGTTGAAAGTTTACTGTGAAGAGTTCTCAAATGTATAAGGTCATTTATATGCTAAAAATGCATTATCCAAGGACATCTTCTATTTTGTTAGCTTGATTTAGTTATTCCATCAATTTTCAAAGGGTGGTTACAAATTGGGTTTTGGCATCTCTTTGGGTTGAATTTAGGAGGCTGCCCCCCCCGTTCAAATTGCATGCAATTGCAAACCTCATCATCACGTCATTGGTTGTTATCCTTAATGTAGAGAGACTGTTAAAATGTTGCATGTATATATGCAAGCAAAGGTGTTGCCAAGATCGCTTGGAGGAACTTTTTCTCTGCTATTTTTAACATTCAAATGATGGCCATTTTAATCACTACTTTCACTAACTTAATGCACGAAAAGCATGCTTGAATCCAACAGAAACACTGAGCTAATTCTTCAAACCACATACATGCTAGATAATCAGCTAAGTTTTTAACCGGAATCTCACAGGCAGTTAATTTGGACAACCTGAGACTTCTAGTGCTCTGCAAGTTAGTTCAGACATTGGCATACCATGTGTTTTTTTTGTACTGATTTCTCTCTAGGAGGTTGACTTCAGTATACCCAAATGGGCAAACTCCAGCCTACATGCCTCACCTAATTTAATGAGTAATGGCTTTTCACTTTGATCAGCCTTTTTCCCTAATCATTCAGCACATTGTTGCATTTACCTTGGGTATCGCGACAGGCTCACCCTCAAGTTTCAAATTCCCAACACCGGCATGTTGGTTACCAGCATCATGCAGCCTGCTGTAAGCAAAAGCCAGTGAGAACTGCAAACTATTTTATATGCAGCACGCAGTTATATCTTGGTACAGAACACATTTTTTTAACCACCAGCTAATTGTATCTGCATTTAACATCGTCATTCTTTCTGGCACATGAGATGGAACATGAATAGATAAACTCTGCAACTTCTTCTTCTGCCGTAGTGATGCCTCAATAAGCCTCTGCAGTTAAAGCAATGATGTAATGAGATGGACAATGGGGGCTAAAAGAGAGGGAAAGAATCACAGATCCTCCAGCAGTTCAATTTTTTTTTTTTTCTGGATGCAATTGAGAGATTTGAGCAAATCAAAATGGAAGCTGACAAATAATGTTCCTTCCACTCGCATCCTTTGCCAATACAATATCTCAGCCAAAAACAAGTCAAAAAGAAGAGACTGTTCCTCCAAATTGAATAGAAAGATTTTAGACACGAAATAATTGGATTCGCGTGCTATTACAGTAGCATGCACCTTTCCTTAAACCCGACAGTGAGCACTCAAGAACCACAATTGAAGAAAGAAACCCCACGATTGAGAAAAGCAATTTCGACTACAAGAACAACGCTTCCACCGCCCAAATCAGGGCACCATTTTACATCTCCGCCGAAGCAATCGCCTCGCCAATCACAAACTAACAATTCCCAACAGACCTAACTTCAACAGGTAACCAAAACCCTAGACCAAGACTAATTTCCCCATCAGCGGACGCTGATCAAAGGGGGCAAAAAAACTTACTTTGGCTTTAGGGATGGCTTCGGCCTCGTCGCGCAGCCGGCCCTTGATGGCCTGCACCTGGAGCTCCATGGCCTTCAGCGCGGCGTCGACCGCCGACAGATCGGCGATGCTGCTCCCCGGGTACACTGGTCCGATCGATCGGAATGGGAGCAAACCCGAAGGAGAGAAAATCATCAGGAATCGAGATTGAGTTCGACGGACAGGGCGGGCAGGGGGATCGAGGTTCGGGACTCACTGTTTCGAGCGATGACGAGCTCCTGGAGCTCGGCGACTCGGGCGTTGAAGGCGGCGATGAGGGAGTCCAGCGACGCCCCGGCGTTCTTCGCCTCCATCTCTCTCTCTCTCTCTCTCTCTCTCTCTCTCTGTATGGTGATTTGAATCTGAAGGAGTGATTTTTTGGCGGCAGAGCTTTTGAGCTTTTCTGAGGGATTCGGCAAGGGGGGGCTTTGTGAAACCGAAAAGCCGAGGAGGGGTCCAATTGCAAAAAGTTAGAAATTGAGGGGACTACCCAAACCAAAGAGAGAACAAGTGGGGGGGGCTTGAAGTTTAATATTGAAAATATTCGGCAAGCTAAAACGAAAAATCGCCTAAATTTATTAGCAATTCAGAGTAGGGACATTCAGTATTCGCCCACCCTTTTAGGTTATCCTAACCTGCCTTTGCACCGGATTATAGAGAGATCAAATGGCCACCAAAAGGAATTATAGAAAGATAAATAAGAATTAGAGTTAATACCACCAAAAATTCCAAATCAGTACACCTATGATAAATTTATACCAAGCTAATTTTTTATCATTAAAAATCCTATATTTATACATTTGTAATAAATTTACTCTCCATTAAATTGAATTAGTGTCACAAAAAATCACAAAACAGTACACATGTAATAACTATCACGTGTCAACAATTTGACGGTAAAACTTAATGTAAACTAATGGAAAGTAAATTTGTCGTAGGTGTATCAGTTTGGGATATCCTAAAATTTAATATTAACATAAATTACTTGAGGGTACTTTTGTAGCACAACTAGTCTACATGCACGTATTGAGAATGTTCTTGCCGTGTTTGACTGCTCAAATAAAAGCCCCCCCTTGGGCTAAGATGAGAATTTATCGCGATGTACATGAAATCGGATAAGTTTTGATAAATTGCCAAAAAAAGCTAATCCTGATAATGAGGTTAGGCAAATCACTGGAGTTTGCTCTAGTGGCCACCCTTCCAATTTGGAAGGGGGAGGTGAGGAGTTCGAATCCCCACCTACTCAAGGGGAGTTGGGGTGGGGACGCTGTAGTTTCAGAAGTAGGTTTCGACTCCCACGCCCAGCAAGAAGGCAAGGCAAAAAGTCAGAGAGTGAGCGTTAGAATAGGAATAGAGTAGGACCGACCAAAAAAAAAATAATAATAATAATAATGAGGTTGGGCCATCTTAAATGATCACCTGAGAACGACGACCACCATCGCCCAGTCTCCATCGCAGCTAAACTCAAGCGGCATCCCTTCCTTTGTAAGGGTCGGATATGTGGTTGGAACTAAGGCTAAGACCATTGGGAGGTGGTCGCGTTCAATAGGGGCAAATGCCCCAGTAATCCTTGCCTTCTTTTCTTAATTTTTTTTTTCTTTTCAAGTTTTTTCTATAGGTGAAAATGGTAGGAAGAGGTGATGGACCAGCAACGGCCTTCTGGGCTCAATCATAAGGGTTCTACACTCGCTACAAGTTTGAGTGTGTCAAGAAAGGTTAGCACCCTTGCGGCGCTCTTTAAGTACCATAATTTTTTTTTAATGAAGGTTTAAATCACATGTTCATCAAGCTTTTTTCACAGCTTTTGAAAAGAAAAAAATTGGAAAAAATAAAATATCGTTGGTTCGTAACCGGTAAATGAAATTATATCACATTGCGCATAGCAATGACTCCATTTGCGCGTATGATTGCGTACATTTAAAGTATGCAACGCATGAAAACATTACAGATTGACAGAGAAAACATAACTAAGACCAAACTAAACAAAAAAATAATACTTCTGATTTTGCTTATATAAGTAAAAAGCTCGGTGAAAGCCCAATTTTTTTCCCATCTAGTGGACAAATTGCAATTCGTGGTCGTGATTAGATTCGATTTTGTTTCACTATCCACAATATTTTATTGTGTCCCCTCATAAATCCATAACAACAACAAATAACGACAATCACGACGACGATATGTACTTGGCCTTGCTTAGACTTGGAGATATAAATACAAAGACAATGGGAAAAGTGTTACTTGGCCTTGCTTAGACTTGGAGATATATATATGAAGACAATGGGAAAAGTGTTAAAAAAATCTAAATCTTTTATAGTTATGCTAATTTAGTCATAAATCTTTCATTAGTGCAAATTTAATCCTAAATTTTTTGATTTGGTGACAACTTAGTCCTTCCAACTAATTTTGGCCAGATTTTGCTTGCTAACTGGATACCGATTGGCTAATGTGATATGATCGGCCCGATGTGAACAACTTTTAACAATACTTTAATATTTTTTTGAATTTTTTATTATTCTTTTTTTTTTTCTTTTTCTTCTCCTCCTCCTTCCTCCAACCGATCGCCGGACCTGGCGACCAGCCAGAGGTGACGGCCGATGAGGTCGACCTCACCCTCATCGGCCTCTAATGAGCCTCGTCGGATCTGACAAGCCTCAAGCATCGTTGGCCATGGCCGAGGCTCAACCTCACCAAATCCCGTGAGGTCAAGCCTCACTCAGCCTCTAGCAAGGCTAGCTTGAGGCCACCCAAGCCGCAAGGGCGACCTCACACTAAGCTGGCGAGGGTCAAGCCTCGTTGACCATGGGCAAGGCTCAACCTCGCCAAAGGCGAGAGGCCACTTAAGCCCTTGCCAACCGTTGCCTCTAGCCAATTGCCAAGGTCTAGCAAATGGCTGGAAAAAGGAAGAGGAGAAGAAAAAAAGAAAAAATAAAAAGAAAAGGAAAAAATAAAAAAATATATTAAAATATTATTAAAAGTTGTCTATGTCAACACCGATCGTATCACGTCAACCGGCTAGTGTTTAGTTAGCAAAATCCAACCAAAATTAGCAAGAAATGATTGAATTAGCGTCAAGTAAAAAAGTTTAAGATTAAATTGACATAAATAAAAGGTTTAGGACTAAAGTGGCACAAATGCACAATGTTTAGGAATTTTTTGATACTTTTCTCCGAAGACGATCTACGGGTGGAGTGGGAAAACAAGGTAGACTGCAATATCATCAGCTGGATCACCCTCGGAAATGCCACATTTAAGGAATTTTGGGGTTTCTGTATTCGTTTCTTCGAACATTATTTTATATTTTTCATTGAATGCAGAAACATTGGGATACTAACGTGTCGGTTCAATTGCATGTATCCTTAGTAAATATTAAACTTCGCACCGTCTTTCTTCACTGGCCTGATAGTTTGTTCCATATCCTGTGGAAGTAGGGGGGTTATTAATATACAGGTGAAATTAATTTATTAATTGATCATATCCCGAAAAAATCTGCCTCGTTCGATAAATAAAATGTTACATTTTTTGGCCCAAAGCAAAGTCCAAAATTATCAAAGTGATGTTAGATAAAAACACGATTTAATATTTAAATATTCTAACGTTCCTACTCACGAGTGCACTAAGCTTTAACCTAAAGATAAAGCGTAAAAATAGATAATTGGGAAGGTAAATAGATACCTACAAAGATTTGAACTTAGGGCCTACTACTTTGACATCAAATAGGGATGAGTGGTTTCAGGTTCATCCAAGTTCCATCTGTAATTTGAAATCTGTCCATCAAAATAGAATCCTTAATTTTTGAATCTAGAATATACCCCACATATCCAGAAACTTGGAACCTATCATGTCATAGGTTTAAGGGTATACTAAGGTTCCACCTATACAATAACCACTATCTGCTATAGTCAATTGATCACAATTCATATTTATATACATGAAGATTATAAAATATTAACAAAACAAAAGTCTCGGTCATAGATATTGCCAGAAATGAAAGCTCGGACTAATGGTTTCACATTACACACTCATATTGGACATCATATAATGATGTAAAATCACGTGAATACAAAGACTTGTTCCAAATTTTATGCTTCCAATTACACTCAATACCTGCAATTTATTCTTTGGAATAGGTTTCCCAATTTTTGGAACTTAGAACCTAGAACCGAACCAATTCGGTTCTTAGGATCCTAGTTCTACCTTGGAACCATGCCCACCGCTAATATTAAACAAGATTTTATGAGAGAAATTGTCTAATTAATCATAAACCTATTGTATGGATGTCAATTCAATCTTAAACTTATTAAATTTACCAATTAGGCCATAAAACTCCATTTAAGCGAAATATAGTTCCTTTGGTCATTTTTTTGCCGGGAATCGATGACATGGCAACGCGCCATGTAAGATGGCCAAGCGATTTCCAATGAAAAATGACCAAAAGAATTATATTGGAATTTCATGCAATATAATTCCAATATATTTGTAAAGACGTGGCTTAATTGTAAAAATTGAAAAGTTTTGAACCAAATTGACATTTGTACAATATGAATAAAAATAATGTCAAGCAAATTGAATATTTAGAAGAATTCAAATTAAATGCTCATGCAAAAGAAGTTCATATGCAAATGAAACAAATTTGGAAATCGAGACATTGAGGTTTGAATATTGAAACAATTTTGATTACTCTTGAAAAGATTTGAATATATGTAAGGCTTCATTTGTGTTAAAATAATTAAATATTAAGCCACGTCTTTATTTAACATTTTAAATTTTTAGAACAATTAGTTATAGTTCCACAAAATCTCACATGATATCAAAGTTGAAAGTCCTAAATTCAAATTTTCTAAGTCCATTTGCCTCTCCGATTGAATATATCCACACTTAATATTGGTAGACTAAGCATGAAAAAGAGTGTTAAAATAATTAAATACTAAACCATGCTTTTATTTTATAACTTCAACTTTTAAAACAGTTAACAGTGATCCCACAAAATCTTACAGTTTGTTTCGTAGAAGATGAATAATTTGAAAAATATTTCTTAAAAATGATTGCATTTTACCACTTGAATTAATTAGTTAATAAAAGATAATTTCATTACCAACAATAATTTATGTTGAAATATATTTTTGTAAAAGATGAAAATATTTTTCGTTTGTCCGCAAAACAAACAAAGCCTAAGACATAAGTCTTGTCCCACTTACTCAGTACTCGATAAAGAGTGTATGATATCCATGGGAAAAGTAACAAAAAATCACTTATGTAAATGCTAACCATCTTACGTGGCACGATTTATGTTAACATGGATATCTTTTATAATTTTTAAAAAAAAATAATTTAATTGATTTTTTTCCCCTTTCATTTTGGGTGATGAGGGCCGTTCGGCCCTTGTTGGTCACTGGCAAGGTTCACAACCCTCACCAACCCTTGCTAGATCTAGGCAAAGGTTGCCTCGCCCACCAGGGTCGGGACCACAAAAGCTGTAAGCTGTTCTCCATGGCATGATTGACATTGACATGGACATTTATTATTACTTATTTCTTTCTTTTTTTCCCTTTCATTTTGGCCAACCCTCGTTGGCCTCTAGCAAGGTTCATAGCCCTTGCTTGATTTGTGCAAGGGCCACCTCGCTCATAGCTAGTGAGCTTGCCGTCAACTCTCGATGAGGGGCGCCACCCTTGCCAACCAAAATGAAAAAGGAAAAAAAAAGTTCAAACAATTGTTTAGATATTACTAAAAATGTCCTGGACAATAATTTTTTGGCTGAAATTGGCCATATAAACTCAATTGGCAAAATGTATAGATGTTTAAGATATAATTGGCATAATTGAAAGGTTTAAGACTAACATTTTTTTGCCTTTTCCAATATTTATTTTGAAGAATGCATTTTTTGATGGGATAATACTACCAAAAAAAAAAAACCCTAAATTGGTATATACGCAACAAATTCACATTATTTGTTACCAAATACCCCAAACTAGCATATCTTTGACAAATTTACCTCAAACCAATTTTTTTACTACTAAAAACTTCGAACTTGTAAATTTTTGACAAATTTATTATTTGTTATTATTAGATCATATTTATCCCTCAAAAAGTCTTAAATTGGACCATATGTGACAAATGAAGGGCAAAACCCCAAACTAATATACTCGTCAACAGTAATATGCTATCCAACTCAGTAATTTGATGGTAAAATTGAACGGAAACTAACGGATGGTAAATTTGTTACATGTATGCGGTCAGAAAATAATTTTAGGTAAATTTATCACAAGTGTATTAAGTTGGGATTTTTGTTAGTATTCTTTTTTTAGATTTGATTCCTGAAAAGCTTGTATCCTGAAGTTGGAAGTCTTACTTAGAATGCATACTCAATAAATACTTGATGCTGCTAGTTAGAAGTTCACTGACATAGAGATGCCTCCAAGTTGTGGGATCAGGAATGGATTGGGAGGTCCTGCCCTAGAACGTAATGCAAGGCTGGCTGTGGTTTTGTAATCAAAATCCTGTGGGAGGATGGATCAAAATAAGGTTGACTCTGAAGACAAATCGTATGGATTTGGAAAAAAATAATAATTTCCTTTCGAGAATAACTGTCTTTTAAAGGAAGAAATGGAGCAAGTACTTTAAAATGATAAGTATATCATAAGTGACTTAACTTTTATATGGTGTTCATTTAAGTGCCAATTTTTTTCTCGACTGCCATAACTTTTTTAACCAAGTGGTGAAAAACTGGCATGGCATTATGCTTGTGGTGAATGTTTTTACAATGTTATAGAACTCAAGTGATCATATAAAAAAAATTATACATTACTCAAATGATTAAAAATAAAGTTATGGTACTTAAATAAATGCCGAACATGAATTACGATACTTAAGTGGTTGAAGAAAAACGTTATGACATTCAAGTGAGCGCCGTATAAAAATTATGACAAATGTGATGACATTTTCCTTTTAAAATAGAATGAATGGAAGAGTGTCAATGAACCCGTCCTCATGTCATACTCCGACGTAGGAATATATAGAGTATTTGAATATGGAAGATCTTGAGATGAGCGTGCCGTGCTCCTGCGTGGGGGTCTCAGAAATGCTTGAATCCATAAGGTCTTCAAACCTCGGTGCGGGCATTTGAGGAACACTTGAATCTTGAGGCTCTTGAATCTTCAAACCGTGTCCCGGTGTGGAGGATTTTGAGAGACGCTTGAATCTAGAGTGCGGTTTGGACTCTGTGATCTTTCTTCCGAGTGAAGAAGGTTTTTTATCAAAATTTGACCGACGGTTACTCCTCCATCCGACATCCATTCAACCCGATTTTTGCGTCGTTGGATGCTTGATCTCTAATTTCAGCACGTGCAATGAAAGTTGGGAAATCGCTACCGTCTCGACATTGCAAATAAGGGCGACCGGTTTTGTGAGGTCAGAAATTGACTATCTGATTCGGGTGGTAATATGGGAGTCAATAACTTGTTTTGGTTTCACTTATCAAAACTAACCGTCGGATTTGGGTGTTAACGTGGGTATCGTTTTGGCGAGTAGAATCTAATTTTGAGGTTTAAGACGTTTTCTAGGTCTTGTACCTCCAGTCTAACTTTTGATTGACTCTCTATCAACCCTAAGTCAAACTTAATGATTTTCGGACAATAAGGGGCAAATTTTCCGATGACAACAAGCACATTAACCCACTGGATAATCACAATTAAGATATGCTTTCACTTTCTTCTTTTTCCCTCTTATTGTTTCTGTTTCTTCTTCACTTCTAACTCCTATTCCTCCATCCATGATCGTAGATGTTGCTTGCCAGTCGTGGTGTCATGGCCCCAGATGTAGCCGCCATCGCTCAATTTGTCCTTAGGGTCTCTCTCCCGCTCTGCCTCTGTGTGTGTGTGTCGAAGTGTGCACGCGGCGATTAAGGTTGCTTCCTAGATCGAAAGTAACCAAATCTCTGTTGATCTAGACCGTAGGTTGCTTGGAGCAATTGAACCCCTGCCTGAATCATTCACACGACAAACCATTGCGAGAACCGTTTTTCTCTTCCTTCACTCATGCAGAGAGAGAGAGAGAGAAAGAGAGATCGCAACAACGAGGGGTGGAGGCAACGACTAGTGACCGTGGCTCGAATACTGACGGCGGCGAGAGAGGCTTTGGGGCACAGTTGAGGTGAAGGTGTAGGCCAGGAGAGTGGACAGAGGGGGATTTTTAGTGATTAGGGTTGTGATCGGTAGGGGTGCATTACTTATCAAAAATTGTGAGAATCGCTTTAGTAAACTCAAGCGAAATAAGGTGACATGGCTTAATCTGAAAATCGGTAGTCACGTACATGTCTAACTATCTAGAAGGCACAAATTTAGGATATAATATCATCTCCTGAAATTTAAAGTATCTCTATCCCATAAACTCGTACAACATCGATGGCCAATGCACATGAGCAAGCATTTTGGGAATCGATTACAATGGATGACAACATTCTCCAGCTGTTGTATATGGATGTCCGCAGCGATACAAAGAAGCAAAGCAAATCTGCCTACCTTATCCCATTAAGTGAAGCTCAATCGACAAAGAAAGGAACAAAGTAGGAAAAGCATTCAAGACCTTACCGATAAGGATGCATTCCAGCTTAGGTAAACCTAATCAAGATCTGAAGATGATCGTCTTGAATCACATGATATTTATGTTTTCCAAAGGTAGTGACCAAACAGGACAAGCGAATGAAGTGAGTGCTAAAAACGGAAAAAAGGAAGGCTGGAGCTAACAATCAAAGCAGCAAACCTCCTAAGGAGTTGGGACTCGCAATGGCTCCTCGTGACCAGGACCAACCTTGCATTAAGAGATGAAAATTCTTCACCCATGTCGATTTTTCATGCATGTTTTAAGAGATCATGAATGATGTTTGGTCAGATAAACTTGATATGTTAGAGGGCGTTTGGTAATAATTCTGTTCTAGGGAAAAAAAAATTATTAGAAATGATTTTTTCCGATTCTATTCCCATGAATAATTTTTGAGAAAAAAAGCGCACTTAGTAACTATCTAAAATTGTTATTCCTAGGATGGAAATGCATTTGGTAAAATTCTTAAATTTTTTTATTTCTTTTAATTTTTTTAATATTGTTATTATATTTTTCTCTTTTTTTCTCTTCTTCTTCCTCCTTCTTGGAAGTTGGTCGGCGGCCATGGGGGTGGCCAGTGAGGGCAAGGTCTAGCGAGCTTGCCAAAGCCTCACCTGGCAGATCTGGGCGAGGCCAAGCCTCGCCGATGGCCAAGCAAGCCTCACCAAGCCACCGGCGAGGCTCAACCTCGCCCAGGCGGCACAAGGTCAACTTTGCCCTAGCCTAGCGAGGCCAAGCCTCATCGTGGCTATGACCTCGCCCAGCCAAGGTGAGGCTCGTCCGTGGCTCAGCATCACCGCAACTCGGCAACACTCCAACGAGGTCGATGGCCAGTCACTGGCCATGACCGAGTCCAGCAACCAGCCAAAAGGAAAAAAAAGAGAAGAAAAGAGAAGAAAAGAGAAGAGAAAAGAAAAAAATTACGATTGATTCTAGGAATTGTTCTCAAGAATAAGAAATAACTTTTTTCTACTTCTTGATTATATTCCAAATCTATTCCCGAGAACAAAAAATTTATCAAATAGATTTCTATTCTTTTTTTTTATTCCCAAGAACAAAAGAACATAATCAGTTATTCCCGGAAGTGTTACCAAATAGGCCCTAAGCAACCGGATGATTATACTAGGCAATTTAAATAAAGTGAGCCATATTTACACTCAATCATAAGTTTGGCACGTAACTGAATAAAGTAAATACCTAACATTATTCAAGAGACTGCATAAGGTTGCTTATTCAAGCAATTCACACTGCACATGCATACTTAACATACATACATAAATTGATGCATGATATATGCGATTGAGTCGCATAATACCACAACTCATATCAATATCATCGTTAGAAGTAAACCCTCACACAGAATATCATCAGGTTATCTATTTAGTCTTGTCTTTGTAACGACAAAACCAAAGCATGATAAAGACACATTAATATAGATTTAGTCAACTATCAATTTGAAATATGGAAACCCGTAAAACCTTCACAAGATCCAATGGGAAGAAAAAATATATTGATACTTGGGGTTTTATTTTATGTAATTGGTCCTCACGCATCAGCTATGAAATCAGTTTAGTCTTCCATATGCATATGAAGCCAAAAAAGAAGATTAAACTCCATGAATTTCGGATTGAATTAGTTTATACTATGGAGCGAGAGGACATAGATCATGATATCTGGACAAAATTCATCTGCAGTTTCTAATATGAGGAATCCTTCAGGCTTCATAGGAAGAAATCTTAAAAACTTGTCAATATATATAAATAATAAGTCCTACGCTTGTGTTGTATATAACATTTTACAAAGTCAACACATACATAATGGCAGAAACAGCCGTACCCTTAGCCGATAAGCTAGCCTGAGTGCTTTCTCATATGGTCTCGTCTCTGCGCATTTACAACGTAACATACTCATTATAGTGCCAAAATGGAGCGATTGCTTGGTCACATCGCGAAGAGGGTCCCGGAGATTCAACAGCAGACGAACCAAAAATTGGTCAATTGTGTGCTGGAGGGTGCGTCTTCGGCGGACTGTAATCGGAGTCTAGCCCAGGATGTTTCTCGTTCGGAATCTTCCGAGGAACGTCCCATGAAACGGATACGAGAGATGACGCATTCATCAGCTTCCGAGTGGTTCTCGTCTGAACTATTGCCTTTCCAGGTTTTTTGGTCGTCAGGTTTTCCGCATTGTTGCCTTCATTATTGAAGCTGTTGTTTCTTTGCATGGACTGGAAATTTGAGGTGATGTTGACCAAATCCAGTTCTGTCTTCAAGCCACTCTGCAAATATTCAGGTGTGATTTCTTAGGGTTTTCCAGAAAAACCAAAAACAACTCTTTTTTTAAGTAAGTAAAACAAGGAAAAACTTTCATGCATGCATAAAAGCATATCAAACTCTTCATTCAATTCATCATGTGCGACTAAGATATATGAAACACCAAGCTAAAATCATAACTGGTGGCAAATTAAATTTCGACTTTATAAATACTAAATCGAACATTTAAAGTTTAAAGTAGAATTTCATTATGTAGTATGCAGGTCAATGCCTCTTGGTTTTCTAAACTTTCTTTTGTGATTGGCTCAACCTTGGAAGAAATCTAAAAAACTATTAGCTTTGTTGATGACAACATCAGTAATGTTTCTCATCACTAACCTTGCTAGATGAGGTATTTCCCTTCACCGGCTTCTTGTCCATGTCCGTGAGGCGTCGGGCATCACATATATGCAAAGAAAGGCCCATGATGATGAAGACAAGAAGGCTATATCTGATTGACATGCTAATACAAGACGAGGAGGCCAAGTCTGTGAAAAGCCCCAAGCTTATGAGTACAGGAGATACAGATGACGAATGGAATGCCTTTTTCACATAAAAATGAGGTAAATGGTCTTATTTGTAGTTGAAGAGAGAAAACAAAGCATTAAATGCAGTCTAAGGAGAGGTGGAAGGTTTGTTCTTTGGGCAGAACATGCAGTTGGAGGGGGGCACAGAGAATAGGAGGAAGACAATGGAGATCGTGGGATGTGTCTTCCCTAATGTCTTGACACTTCAAGCAATCGGGTCCCAGGAAAGAACCCTAAACAGAGAAAAAGAGAAGAGACTTGAGTCCTCTCTCTCAGATAAATAGAATGTTTTAGTGTTCAAGAAGAAGAGATCATTTGACTCTATTAATTAAGAGCAGAGATCAGTTCAGAGTATTATTTTAAGAAAAAGTGGAACGAAAGATGGAAGGTCTATATGCTAGTGCCTGCCTATTGTTTTCTACCTTGGGTTGTCCCCTTGTCCTTGTTATAGTTTAAAGAATTCTTCCAAAGAATTTTATATTATATTTTGTGTGCAATTAGACTATGTGGCAAAAAGTAGGAAGCCCTTTTAATGACAATGTTGTTAATTACTTGAAGTTCTCGGCAATGTCTTGGGGAAATGCACGTTTTACCGCACAACTTGCACTCCGAGCAAGGACATGAATTTAGCATTTTAAAACTCCTGTTTTTAGAAAAAGGAGTTTTGCTAAAAAAAAAAAAATTCTAGAAACCCTTATTAGAAAATCAGATTTGTAAAAACCGACTACAATCATAATATGCACAGTTAGCATTGTAAAATCAAATATTTTCTTGTTAAATATGTGTAACAAACATCTTGGACACTCATTAACAAAACTTTTAAGAAAATATTTTTGTGGTGTGATTTTATAGGGCTGATTTAGGGTTGAAAATCTATGAACAAATTTATACGGTGGTTTTGAAAAAGTCATCCATGGGGAAGAGTGGATCAGCAAGTGTTTCTATGCGGCTCCTTTCTCCAAACATGTTTAATCCGGTCAGCCTACAAACCCAACACACCTCCCTCTCTCCCTCCCTCCCCCACTCCCTCTCTCTCTCTCTCTGTCTCTCTCTCTCTCTCTCTCTACCCATCCCCACACACACATGGATGCACAAACTGTGTTTTTGTGTAAAATTTATATGAATCATGTACACGTGGTGACTGGTAGGTGCAATTAATGTACAGTAGCAAGAAGGCCACAAGAGAGGTCAAGACCAAACAGTAAAAATTAGGAGGACAAATGAGGTTGGAAGTTTACCCTTAAAGATCATGTGAGCGGCGCATGCTAACTAGAATAGATTGACGGTGCTAACTAGTATAGCAAAATACAAGTTCGAAAGGATAAAATGCTTCTTCCGTAAAAAATGCGGAGTTACAATGTGCATTAACTCCAGAGTAGGGGAGCAAAAACGAAAATTTTCCCCTAATGTTACTGGCAAAAACATGATCTCATTTCAACAAAATAACCTCATGAATTATGTACTTACATACTCTAGAATAGTCTATATTTTTAAAGGGATGAAAAACCGCTGACCGTTTCGATGTTAGGGAAAGAATAAGAGTGGGGGAGGCGTCCTGTTAAAGCGAAATCGGACAGATCGGAGGGCGAAGAAAGAGGTGAATCGCATTGGTAAAGTCCAGGAACACGCCTTGAATTCCCCCCAAACACCAAACCCTTTGTTTATTCTTCTGTTCTCGCATCCCCAATAGTTTATGTCCTGGGGATTTGTAAGTTTTGTAATGGTGTAGTCCTATTTTTGTCTTTTGATGGCCTCACCAGGACCACTCCAAGCCTCTAGATCGGTTTAATATTGCACCCCCATGAGTGCTGATTGATCTATAATATTGAATGCAATTTTTTTTATTTTTTTTTTGGTTAAGAAATCAATCTTTTGAGGTTAGACAACAAGATTGCAAGATAAAGAATTCACACTAATAGCTAGGGAACTATTTGTTTCGCAAAAAATAAGTGTTTTGAAAAGTATCTTCCAAAAAGTGATTGCTTGATATAATTATTAATAAAAAATATTTTCATCATCAATAACAATTTATATCTAAATATTTTCATGGATTATAAAAGTATTTTTCTATTCATTTATTTATATAAATGATATTAACGATCATTTTTAGGAAAATATTTTTTAAATCATTTATTTTTCATGAAATAAAGGGGACCTTTGATCTTGGAGAGTTTTCTTTCCAATGTATGCAGATTTATTATCCAATCTCGCATTAGGAAAAAAAAAAACCATTTCCCAGTTTTGCCCAAACATTGAAATAAATGGCTTCCTCAGCTTAACTAGAATGATCTTTATCTATATGTGCATTGTGGTTGCGAGGTTAGTTAATGAATCGAGGTGAATGAAATCCTAAACTTCTAAGGCAATGACGTGGGTTCAATTTTTCCTACTCAATCTATTCTATACTCTCTATAAATAGAAGAGAGAAATGTATATTCTCATATATTTTCGAATTATTCTTTTTTTGGTCGGTTAATTAATTTTATTCTAGTACTTCAGAAGAAGGTTCTTGGTATGATGACCCTTATTTCGGGGAGAATATCGGTTATATCCTCATCGCGATTGGGTGATATTACACTCTTGTGCGCCCACCGACAAGGAGTCTTTTGACTCTACAGCTGTCTCCATCAAATTCGCACTTTTTTCGCACTTTTTTCTTACGTTCCTACTCTTCTGAACTTACTCCCCCATGGCTGACATTCTTCGGCCAAACTTTTCGTAAAAGCAATTCGACAATATTTCAACTCCAGGTTTCCCACCTCAACCGGATCTCGACGATTTCCTTTCAGTTTTAAACTATTAAATAAAAGAAAGACTACATATACGTAAAGTTCATTAATATTCACATACAAGTTCTTTAACATACTTTAACAGCTTCTCTTGCTTGCAAACCAAAACCAAATTGAGCTTCTCTTGCTTGCAAACCAAAACCAAATTGAGTACTACATGTGAAATCAGGAAAGTCGCACAAAAAGTTCTAAACATATTGCACTTTTGTTAATTTAGTCCTAAAACTTTCAATATTACCAATTGAGTTCTAAATCTTTCAACATTTTATCCATTGAGTTTATCTGACTAATTTTGGTCGAAATTTCCTAACGTAGATACCGATCGTCCTATGTGGCACGATTAACACTAACGTGAACAATATTTAATAATTTATTAATTTTTTTTAGTTTTTTATGTTTTTAATTTATTTTTTCTTTTCTTCTCTTTTTTTTTTTTTTTCCTTTTCTTCCTTTGGCTGGTCGCTGGAGGCTAGGGGGTCTGCATGTTAACATTTTGTTTCTCTCAATTTCTGTTCTTTTGTTTCTTGGAACAAAAAAGAATGTAAACCGTTTGGTAAAACTTTTATTCCCTGGAACAATTTCTCTATTTTTTTGTTAGGAATAGATTTGAAACAGAAACAAGAAACAAAAAAGGTAGCTTCTTGTTCCCAGGAACAATTTCTAGAAATAAGCCAATTTTTTCTTTTCTTTTTTTCTTTTGTTTTTCTTGCTTGTTGCAGCCTTGGGTGGCCGCTTGCCAACCGCCAGCCACCTCCAGCCGGCCGCGGCCACCGTCGGCCGACCGCCGACCGCGGCCATCGTCGGCTAACCGCCGGCCGCCGCCAACCGTCACCCCACCGACGGCGACCATCGCCGTCGCCGCCGTCTAATCGTCTTCGTTACCGCCCATAGCCCACCGACCTCGATGACGGCCACGACCGTTGTTGTTGCCAACTACCACCGCAAGACCGCCGGCCATTGTCGTTGTTGGCCCCGACCGCCGTCACGGCCGGCGGTCCCGGCGATGAACGACGGCGACGGGCGGCAAGCGGTGGCGACAGCGGCCGATCAACGGCGGCGGCGGTCGGCGGTCCGTGAGCAAAAATAAAAAACAAATAAATACAAAAAATAAAAAATCGTACCAAACGCATTTCTATTTTTTTCTATTTCTAGAATAGAAATTTTGTGTAGTTACCAAACATCTTATTTTACTCAGAAATTGTTTCCTGAAGTAGAAATAGAAAAGAACTATTTCTGAAAAAAAAAAAAAAAAAAAAAAAACTTTTCTCCGGCCAAGAAGTGTTACCATGCGCAAAAAATCGAGGAAAAAAATAGAATAAATAAATAAATAATATTTAAAAATTAGAAAAATATTTAAAAAATAAATAAATTTTATCCATATAAGATTGGCCATGTCACGAAGGATGGTCAGGGCATTTTCTAGTCAAAATTTTTCAAATTGACTCAATTAGCAAAAAGTAAAAAAACTTAAGACTCAATTAACAAAGTTGAAATGTTTAGAACTGAATTGACAAAACTACAATAAGTTTAGGAATTTTTGGACTATTTTTCCTGTGAAATCCACTAATTGAGAACCTCATAGGCAAAATGAATCTAGAACAAAACCTTATTTTGTTACCATGTTGGAAGAGAATTCTACTATTCTCTTAGAAAATGATTTTTTTCTCTATACAAATAAAGAGTTAGTAAAATTTGTCAGTAAAATTTTTAACCAATAATTTATTTTCCTCATAACTTGTTAGTTACTTACTTAGACTTTTATGAAAGTACTAAATCGTCTTGATAGTTTACAAAATATTAACTTTTCTTATCTTTTATTAAATTTATTTGTCTTTTTCACACAGTGCTTTAAATTTACCAACTTAATTTACTCATAATTATGTGAGTGAATTACCAATTTTCTTATTACATTATTGACTAAATTTTTATTACCAACTCTCATTTGAGTTTCTTAGAATTTTTGTTTTTCTTAATTTATCAACTTTTGTCATGGTTTGCTAACTTTTAATTGTCTCTCTTGCAAACACATTATATTTATCAAGTCGTATATGAACTTACCAACTTTTGTTTGTGTAACTTACCAATTTTTCTTCTTTTAAGTTGCTAATTGACATATATCTTTTGAGTTGCTTTTTAATTTGGTTTTTTGTTTTTAAGTTTACCAATGAGTTACTAAGTTTTATTTGTCTTATTGACACCGACTCTTTTAAGGAATTAGCATCTTTTATTGGAATGGTTACCAACTTTTATCCAGTTAAGATATCAACATTTTTGCATTACCAACTCTTCGTAGATTTAATTATTGAAATTGATTTGGTTTTCTTAAATTACCAATTTTTCTTTTCTCTGACAAAAAGAACTCTTATCATTTACACACTTTTATTTACCTTTTTTTATAAACACCTTTAATTTACCAAGTATTAAATGGAATCACCAAATTGTATTCAACTGGTTTATCGATTTTCTTCAATTATTTTACCATTTTGGTCTATCAACTCCTTTTTTCTTTGTTTTTTGGTAATGAAAGGAGCGAAGCCCAAATGTTACACTGGAACTCGTCAAATGAAAATAGATCCAACCCGATCTCCTATCAATAAAGGATCAAACCACTCGGTGGCCAATTTAAAATGTGACATTTGCATCACCAGAATGATTGACCCAATTTGCTAACTAGTTAGCACATGAGTTTCCTTCCCTAAAGTTATGCAAAATTTTGACATCAAAAGATTCTGAATCTGAGAAATAAGCATGTCACCAAAGTTGAGAGATGGAGTTTGATTTCTAGAGTAGTGAAATGGCAGCTCGCAAGTCCACATCCACAATAAGTTTAGGAATGCCCAAAGAAATTGCCATTTTAAGAACCAAAAAGGATACCCCATAGTTCTACTTTGAGCGATGAGTACACTTCAACAATTTGAGCAAATCTAGGGAGTCAGTTGTTTGATTCATTATGCAAAAGCCAACCTATTGAAGCGGGGCTCGAGTTGCCTCTAGAATCCCCAACAAAGGTGAGCTTGACCCAATTAGTTGGAGGGCCAACACTCATATGCTTGTCTCATTTCTCTATTTGAGGAGACAATCTATACTTTGTCAGTCAAGCCGATACGATGTCGTTAACATAATCTAGAATCAGGCACAATGGTTATCTGCTAAGATAAAAATCCTTATCATATAATCCTTATCATATAATCATTATACCTCCAGTTCCAAAATGCCAACAAGCAAGAACAAAAATAAGTGACCAATTATCTTGAACCCTAGTTGATGAATCAGATAGGTTTGTCGTCAACCACGGTTGTAAATCTTGGGTAAAGAACTTGCGTTGAAAACTTGTAGGTAGAATATTTTACCAAATTACCTTTGCGTACTTACAATTTATCAACTCTTATTTGAGTTGCTTATTACCAACATCCAATTTTATTTTATTTTTATTTACTAATTTTCCATTGTGTTACCACTTTTATTTTTCTTACTTGCCAACTTTTTATATTTATCAATATTTTTTTAAGTTATTCTTTTGGATAGTGTCAATTACTATGAAGAGAAGATCATCAATGTTCAAGTAAGCATTATTTAAGCTCGTGCTGTCAAATTGATTATAGCTTTTCAACTGAAAAATTACGAGCTTTGAGAAAAATTTTCTTGATTATTCATTTACCTCTTATACTCAAAATCGCCATTCAGTTGAGTTCTATTTTAAATTGTAAATCAGGAAGTATTTTTTTTTTTAAAAAAAAACATAATTGGTAACGTTACACGAGAGAGATATTGAGGTATATCGGCATTCTAGTATAGTGGATATGCCGTAGCCATAAAAAGTCGGCAATCATGATCTATTTGGTTTCTTACTGAGTTCGACCTTTGGTGCGAAGTTGTTAGTGCTCGAAGAGAGGAATAGTGTCATCTCTTAATTTTTAACTTGTTTAACGTAATCTTAAATTTTGGTCAATTTTCAATGTAATCCCTAAATTTTAAATATTTTATTGTAATATAGAATTATATTAAATATTTACCAATAGTTTAAAGATCACGTTGAACAATGTAAAAATTTAGGGATGGCATTACACATTCAACCCAAGTAAATTAAAAGTTTAGAGACAATATTATGTATCGGACTAATATTAATAAATCATTTGTGTTCTCTTTTAGTTGTGAACTGATCTGAGTAAGGACTTCCCGGCTGAATGACATGACATAATTCAGATGAGGCATGCACCGGTAACGTAACCAACGAAAGACTACTCGTCACGTGCGCTTGTATCACGACTCATCGTGCAATTCTCATGCGATGTCTCTCTCGTTCGGTGGTGCTCACGAGCACCTCTCTCCCTCCCCTGTTTCGGAACGCGGGGGACAACGAGGATTGCACAAGCCAAGACCGACAGCACCGGCCCCATGCGATCGCACACGTGGCGACATCCATGTGACCAAATCCCGCCTACCACGGCGGCCTTGGCCCCACTTCACCACCGCCGAAATCTCATCCTCATCGTCTCTCTCTTGGAATCGAGGCAGCCTCGGGGCTGTCCCGTCTCGTTATGCAAACGACGTAATCTCTGCTAATTCCTTGCTCACGAGGATTCCGTCAACTTATGGTGGCTCTCGACCAATTTGAATTTTCAGCTTCGAAGGGCGACTTCATACATGGTGCAAACGCTCTCTCCTCCAACTATACAGGCTCCCAATTTCTTGATGCTGATATTAATATGTCTGATATCCACACATAGCCTGATGTAAAGGACGAGAGACTTCATTAAACAAGATCTCATCCGTATGCATCATGCATGATTCTACTAATTACTTCTCTCTTCGAAGCAAAAGAATTAGCTAAGCTTCCCTATTTTGAGGAAGGCAAATGGGAGCTATATTATCACCAGCAACTTCAGTGAAAATCACATCAATAGCAAAAGCATTCAGATGATGTCTTGCTTTTGTAGGTCTTGGATGTGTGACCTGCTTCCAAGAGGTCTTTCTAATCTCGGGCAATTACAATTAATTCTCCGTATATGTTTTCTTAGACAGACCTAGTGTCATGGTCTAGGCCGATTAGCCTCATTATGACTGACCGAACCAAAACTCCATTTTACTCGAGCATCATAGGACATGTGTCACAGTCACGAAATTCCTGTGATCAAGAGATCATACATGATCGAGGAAGACCTTGCAAGATCGCCCAAGATTTTCCCAAAAGTTTTCGGAACATTTCCAAGGACGGAGGAGACGGTAATTGTGCCAAAGATCTAGAACTCTCTCGGCATAAATGTCGATAGTTGATAGATTAGAAGACACGATCTCATCCGTTGGATCGAAAAAGATCAATGGTCGTAATCCGAGGTCTCAAGTATAAGAAGAGATGCCCTCCCTCTTATTGTATCAATCCAACCATTTCACAATTAAAGTTCCTTTCTCTCTTTCAAAGCTTCTCACGCTTGCCTAACATGAGCACCTTTTCCCTGTTTCCTACTAGTCATGCTCAAATCCTATTGAAGGGATTTGACCTCTATTGGAACAATGTAACAAATGGCAATTGCACATGTATTTAGAACCCTGCTATGATATCATTTGCCATGATCTAGGCTGATTGACTTTAGTCATGGGATCTTTGGTGCCTACAAGACGATTAACTAGGCAAGCCTTCCATTCTACAGATTGTTTCCGTGACATGTAAGTCGCGAAAATAACATTCCAAGATCTTCATTGTTAGAATTCAAAACATAGTAATAGAGAAAAGGGGATTTGCACATCTGGTTCGAAATTTATAGTTCTTGTTGTTGAACAACGATGATCCAAAGCTCAAGTAATATTTCTATATTGCCCTCTGTATGACTGGCTTAATAAGATTATCCCTCACGAGTTGCATTCAGCAACAACTCCTCATGTGAGGTTATTTGTGCATTAGGATTAGAAGAGAGACTGGAGTACTATTTAAAGAATTTATTATACAACACTCCTATCACGGGCCAGACTTTACTCGGCTTACATCAGTTAACCTCCTATTAGATTAATTTATAATCTTTATATCTTACATTATTAGATCAATTCCATAAAATGATAAATTTCAATCTCAATTAAAACTCTTGCATGACTGTATCACATTTCCCTTTTACTTGGGGATCTTGTGTCCTAAGCAAAGTATGCATCTTGATTCAATATAGCAAGAGTTTCAGCCTGTTACCATTATCAAGTAAACGACATCAGCTTTCAACCGATTGTGAACGGCTGAGCAACATCACCTTTCTTCCAAATGATATTAATGCTACAATCCAATACTTCCCCCACTCCAATCAGCCTGAACCTCGACAAATAGTCTCAGAGGAGGGTTGTCAAATTGTACGCGCAGAGGGCATCCGTTACCTTTTTTTTTTTTTGGTGGAGGTCAAAACCATTGAACGTGAATGGTACAAATGATGAAAGATGTGCATCTCTATCGACTGGACAAGGGAGAGGCAGTGATGATGTGCTGCGCGGGGAAGCGATGGCACTTCACTTTCTTTCGATTCACACGCATACCCCTTTCATTAGTTTCCATATTAAAAGGCATTACACCTCTGGCCAAAAGAGAATACCAAAATCATCCCGAGCCAATACTACAGAAAAAGAGGGCAAAAGGAACAGCTTAAAGAGAAGGCAAGGCACCCATCAGACAGCTACCGGCTCCTGTTTCTGGTCGATTTGGAATGCTCCGTCTGCCTAAAAGCCTGCACAAGAACCGACCCCTTTCCCCAGACGATCTCTTTCCACGCTTTATGAAACCTTTTCCACTCTTTCATTAATTAATGTTTGCCGGATTGGCCTGTGGCCGTGGCGTGTTCCCGGTTTGTCTGTACATGCGGTGGATGTTTCTTCGTTGAGGTGGGGTGGGGATGTGCGACGGCGAGACAGGCTCGGTTTGCGAGGCGGGGCTTGGGGATTCGGGGAGAGCTCGTTTTCACGTGTCCTGCGAAAGTCGAGCAGCCTCGATCCGGTCAGACTCCGTTGTCCCCAGGGCGTCTCTGCCGCTTCAACCCGCGCTTTCTTCCTTTCCTTTCACCCATTTCTATTTTGTATCTTTACCCATTAAGGGTAGTGCAAATTTTTTTACACTATTTCTGAACTGCCATCTGATATTTTTATAATTTTCCCGACAGCCCCCTTTTGAAGGTTTGAAATCGATTGCAATGTCTGTTTCCCCACCTTGACGTGGACTCCGACCATTTTTTTTTAACTCTGAGCTTCGGTCATGTGCATGTCACGTGACTGATTAGTTACTTTTACGGATGGCTAAAGCTCTGTTTAGTAACGTTTTTATTCCTTCTAATTTCTATTCTTTTGTTCTCTAGAACAAAAGAAAAGAACATAAATCCGTTTTGTGACGTTAATTAATTTTTCTATTTCACAAAATAAAATAGTGGCTGGGGAATAGATTTGAAAGAGTGACAAGAAGTAAAAAAATAAATAAATAACTTCTTGTTCCCGAAAACAATTTCTAAAAATAAATTATTTTTTTCTTCTTTGTTGCCCCTTGCCCCCTACCCCCCGTTGCTACTCTTGTTGTCCAACCATCGCCACCACCCACTTGCCCTCGTCGGCGACCACTACCGTTGACCTCCGCGACCGCCACCCGCCGCCAACTCCCGGCCGCCGCCGACCCTTGCCACTTATCACCGGCCAACCACCTATCGCTGCAACCAACCACCTTCGCCGTCCTCGACCCCCCGTCACCAGCCCCAACAACTGACTGCCTCGCGCCACTCACCGACCACTGACCGCCACCACCCGCCACGGCCCACCATCGATGACCATCGAGGCCTCTGCCCGTTGGCTGCTGCCACCCACCGCCAATGATTGTCGATGCCGCCACCTGCCGCCTGGCCAACCAACCACCGCCACCAACAACCGTTGCCACCACCTGCCAACGACTACCGCCGCAACGGTCGACATCGTCAACGGTCATCAGCAGCAGGGGTCAACGGCGAGCGACAACGGTCAGTGATGGGCGACAATGGTCGGCGACGGCGGTGGTCGGTAATGGTAAGGAAGAATAAGAAAAGATTTAAAAAAATTATATTGAATCATAACAAATGCATTCCTATTCTTTTTTTATTCCGATAATAGATTTTATATAATTATCAACGTGTTCTTTTATTGAAAAATTGTTCCAAAGAATAGAAATAGAAAATAACTATTTCTGAAAAGAAATTGTTCTTTGTAGCAGAAGCGTTATTAAACGGACCCTATTATGTCCGATAATAGAAATGTGAAGGTTTTGGTGCTTGTTGCAAGTAACCCCTAACTACGTAATTCTTCTAAATTCCTCCCTGAAGTGTTCTAATCGATGGTAATGTCCCCTTTGATGATCACTTTGGCCAATTTTCACAAAAGGCCTACACTTTTACTAATATTTTTTTATATTTAGCCTATACTTTGAAATAATCGGTCAAATAACCAACTCTGTATTTCGTCTTGACTATGGCCTCAAAACTTCGTCCAAACTTTCAAAGCTATCATAGAATCAACCAAAGTTTCTGTGGCATTCACGAAAAATGGCCTCATAGGACTTCGATACAGGGCAAGAAATAAAACGAATTATTAAATGTAGAGAAAAATCCAAACATTACAGGATACGATATAATCTGCGCATTTTGTTTATAGCACAAATTGACGTGTTTATGTCGTGACTTAATTATTTCTCTAGTTAAATAAAAGATATGATGCTTTAGTGCTAACATCACTAAGCACATGGTAATTACACCGCTGGTAGATATGATGCTTTAGTGCTATCATCACTAAGCACATGGTAACTACATCGCTGGTAGAGGCTACGTCGCAGGCACGCGCATGTACCAAGCAAAGGCAAGATGTCCCTCGCTTAGGTAGCGTAAGTGATCTCCGATAAAGATTAGATAAGAAAATTGGTTAAGAAAAAAAAAGTCATTTTAGCTTTAAAAGTCGTCTCTATAATATAAGGGAACATTGGAAAAAAATTAAAAAGTTAGTAGGCAACTGGTCACATGTGCGAAAATCTAGGGGTATAATGTAATTTGTCATATGTCGTTGGACAAATTTGCCCCCCATCGTGACAGGCACACGATTGGATCTCCAAGTGAAAAATGACCGGAGTCAATGCCAAAAGGGACATTACAACCGATGGTCTTGGATATCTAATAAAATTAGTCCAGTCAAGATGGCAAAAAATCAATACTACAATTTTCTTGGAAATAGGCCAATGGAAAAATATTTGTTCTAAATCTTTACCAAAAAAAAAAAAATTGTTCTAAATATCTCAAATTATTGTATCTTGAAGATGAAATGGCCTATTTTCTCTTGTGAGAATGATACAAAGCTATTTTTATTTTAGGATTCCCTTTGACTGACTTTTTCTTTTCCTTAGTCCTATTGTCGACTTCACGTTGCGAATCAACCATTTTGATTTTTTAATGCAAGGATTGATATGATTATCAGTCAAGTCCAGATAATATGTCGTAAAAAAACATACCTTATTTAGCATTGTGATTATAAAAAATAAAGAACTATACCCACACGATGCACGGGTTCACAATTAGTTAAGTATGTAATAAACAACCTCCCGATTACGAGCACAACGGTTTAATCAAAACTCATGCCTTGTAGATCTTCATTAGAAAATTGAGAGTCCAAATATAAGATTGAAAACTTTTTTCAAAGATCAATGATTATTAAAATTTAAGTCCTAACAATTATGAGAAGCTTAGGTTCCGTTTGTTTCGTGGAAATGAATGATTTGTAATACATTTTCCGATGATGATCACTTATACCACCTATAAATATGAATAAACGAAAAATAGTTTTATTGTTCATGAAAATATTTAGATATAAATTGTTGTCGAAAATGAAGACATTTTCTATTGATTAATTATTAAAAGCAATACGAGTGATCATTTTTATGAAACATTTTTGAGATCATTCATTTTTTGGGAAACAAACGAAACCTAAGTATTAAATGGCAATTGTTGCTGCAAAGTGTCCAATTATATTGAATTCTATGTTTAGAGTGTTAGACTAAATATAAATTAAAACCTTGACGATCCCGATTTATCAATCACAGATAAATTTCATATAGAATTCGGGATCAATTTGCGGAAACATAAATATCAATATACCTCCAGCCATTGATGAAATTGGCAAAAGTAGAAGACCCAAAACCTTCAACGGATCCACTGCAACGATCGATCTACAATATAGGAACACCAGATCTGTACGTCATGTTCTACTAGTCAATACCCCTCAAAACCTAATGGTGTGATTTTCTGTAGTGATTATGGTTTGAACTAGACGACCTGACGTTTTTATTCCGTTTATTACATTATTGATATCTTCCATCAAGACCATTATGGTAATATATTAACGGGCAAATATCACGTATTACATGTGGGTAATAAATTGGGCAATAAATCAGAATTTATTGGGAATACAATATTGGGATCATATTTAGAATAATAAAAATATATTACATATTATAACATTCTCCCACTTGATCCCACTATTCCATCAAATGAATTATTAACCCAAACCCACATAAACTTCATGCTGAAATAAAACACATGAATCACGGTGATGAGTCCTCTTAGAGCGAGTATTATCTTCCGTGTATCACAATTTATTTCGTCAGCTCATATGTGATCAAATAACTTAATAAATAAACCTTATGTTTACTCCATGTCAAACGTAATTGTTTTTCTCATAATAACTGAATGTATACAACTGTATTGAGAAAAACATTATAAATGAATAAAATAGAGTTCATAGAATTTATTAAATAATCTAGGTTTTTCATTTTATATCTAACCGACGCAATAGAAAGTAAGTCTGAACACTAATAGAGTTAATAATTATATATATTTACTAAACAAAAGGACAAAAATATAAAGAAATAAGGGCATTTAAGTAATTTTACTTCGACGTGGGACTTTAAACTACAAATCCCAAATCTTGAAATTGTGTTTTAAGCAATTAGTCCCAAACCCGTCTTGTTACCCTTAAGGGAGCACGTGATAACTATTATAATTCTCTATTTTTTTAATTTTTCTATTTGGGATAATACGTTTAGAATAAAAATTTGTTTGGTGACGCAATTTCATTTTTATATTTTTAAGAAAAAAATTAGCTTAGAAATAGATTTAGAAAAGAAATGAGTAATAGAAATTTTCTAATTTTCTATTAATAGATATAAAAACTCTTCTCATCATTCACCCTTGTCATTTCGTGGCTGCCGCCAACTATCCCCACTATACCCATTGCCCTCGGTCGAGAAAAGAGGATGGGAGGGAGATATTTAAGAAAACCTATCAAATGAATTTTTGTTCCAAAAATAGAAACTTTATGTCGTTATCAAATGCATATCTTTGTTCAGAATCTCATTCAAAAAATAAAATTAGAAAAATCTATTTCTAGTAAAAAATCGGGAATATAATGATTATCATTTGTGCCCTAAATCTGTGTTTGTCCCACTTTCATTTATTAAACATGGGCCCGTGCATGTTGTGCTATTGTCCTCTTCTTTTCTAATTTTTTTTTTTTAAATTTTGCCAGACAGGATTGTACGTGTGAAATTGTCCATGTAAATCTCACGATTACGTTGGCTTGTCACGTAAAAGACTCAAATTGGCTTAATCATAAGATGTAACGACCAAATTCAATCGAATTAAAGTTTAAGAACAAATTAAATGAAAGGATGACGGCCAATTCTAACATTACAAGACGCAAATGCCTCTGTGACACGAGTTTTTTCAATTTAAAATTCCTCTTGATCGAAAATCCATATGTTTAACCTTATTAGCCTTTTAAGTGAAAAGGGCACATTATATCCAACTCTTCTGGAAATGATTTATACCAATCGAAAACGAAATTTTCCCTAACAAAATAATCAAAAATGGGGACAAAAAGGTATTTCTCTATCCTAACACACCAATCAAAAATATAAAAAATGAAAAATCGCCGAAGAATATACAGAAGCCCGAGCTTCCACGGGCCAAGCCCTACACAAGGGCAACGACAATAACATTTCCAGTTTGCCAACCCTTTCCCAACTCAGATTTCTTAAATTCGGAACGGGTCATGCCGGGGCCGATTAATGAAGGCATGACCCGTCGGCCCAAACGATGTGCTGGCTTGCAGATTGACCCGGCCTATTAGACCATCTTTTCAAGGACCCGCATGAATTTATAACGCATGAATTTATAACGGCCTATGAGGCTCTATTTGTTCAATGAAAAATAAATGATTTACAAAATAGAATAGACCTTACCCTTTAAAATAATTAATTAATAAACTATTAATAATTTAAAACTAAATATGCTCCAACTTCATTTGATCCTCGGTGGCCAAGAGGATCATATCAAATGAAGGATCAATGCCAACTTCTGAACAACCGCAGCGTCCAAAACGAACGCAAGCGAGCAACCTTTTAGAGTGCTGGGGCGGGTCGCAAGAAAAGAGTCAACAAAAACAGACCAGGGAATGAGATAGAACGCGCTACGTCACACGAAAACAATTGGTCATGAATCTTTTTGCTTTGCATCAACAAGGGTCCTACCGAACTCCCAGAGACCTCTGTAATGTTAGCACGCGATTGTACTGTACGAGGACCGAATAAATACGACAAATACATCTGACTTTGGTACAGAATGCTCGCACACTGAAATTTGCAGTCCCTGCTGGTTCCCTTCCTACAACTTTCTTGAGCAGAGGCGTCGGGGGGATACAAGATCATCATCTGGTTACGTCCTCTTCATGAGATACCCCAAGATGAGGCCGACCAAGCCGATGAGAACGACGTATATGAACGAAATACCGACAGGGCCTTTCTTGGTTTGTCGCCTCAAAAGATCCTGTTGAAATTTAATGTATCAGTGCAAAACCCGATAAAGGCAACATAGAAGTATATTGAGTGCATCGATAAGCGAGCTCCGCATTGCATAATGTCTTCTATTTTTTTTTTTTTTTCACTTTAACCACATGATTTGCCATATTCTGTCAAACATTAGGTCATAGCCATGTATGCATATGCCAAACGTAACTTTATCTCCTAAGAATCTAGAATGTGAAGTTAGCGGACAATGAAACAGCCAACAGAACTAGTCCAACAGAATACAAAAGGGAAAATCTAGGACGGACTGTGAAAATCATGACACACCAACAGCAACTCAATTGACAAAGGGCTGATTTACTGATATGATTGGCATATATTTCTTTGGGTCCATCACAGAAGATCTACATTGTGCTCCCCTCCAAAATGGCCAGAATAGTCCTATTTGGACAAATCTTAATTCAAATCTTAAAGCACCGATCTTATCTTCTTAATCTGATCAGCATAGGTTTCACTGGCTCTCTCCAACACTAAAACAATTATCCATGTTCTATTCAAGCATACTTCCCAAATTCTTCAGTCCATTCTCATTGTTATAACCGGGAATTGAACTCCAGTTATCCCACAAGTTCATACCAGTTCCCTCTTTACAGACATGAAATAGCAGTGAATAGGATAGTGTGGCAAAGTCACGTGTAATAGTTTCACTACATGTAGACAGAATAGGACAATGAAGCCCTTCCAGCTACCAAAGAACAACATAGCCTTTTCCCACCAAGAGGCTGACAATATAGATTCTTTCAAATCATTGTGCTCTATTCAGTGTCATGTCCTAAAAAGTTCAAAAACTCATAATTCCTCATCAAATTCCGGACCCCTTTTGACCTGTCCTATGAATGCCCGTCACCTATATCAAGTGCTTTTGATTGATTTAGCATACAGAACAAGGATTTTCCCATGCTTTACCCCATGATCTGGCTGGCTTCCAGCTTGATAGATTTCCAGCATTGTACCTTAAAGTGGTGGTTTGCAGCCACTATGCCCTCTTTAAGAGGTTCACATTTGCATCAGCAGAATTAGCTCCCATTGTTTTCCCTAGAATAGATTTGACTTGCTAATTTAAAGGTTACAAGCACCACATTTCGCCATTACATCATGACCATCACCTAAGCATGTTAGCCTGGTCCAGTTGCATCTTCAGACCATCACTCAATTATGCCTCTTGGTTAGAAAATTTTGTCTCCACAGACTATTATTTTTAGTGAAAAATCCATCAAAATGAAGAGGGAAGTAAACTGAACCTTACAGCGAGTGCAAAGAATTTCATCAGACAACAAACAACACAATTAAAGTCATTCACGTTGCCACTTACCAATTCCTGCTGAAGCTTCATATTTAGCTGAATAGCTGAGTTTTTCTCCTCGTTCAATTTCAAAATATGAGCCTTTGCCTGGAACCAGAGGATATATGTCAAACTAAGAGAATAGGCAACTCATATAAATTGTAATTCCTTAATTAAATAACAAGGTATCAAAGTTACAGGCTTTTATTTCTTGGTCAGCGAAACACAAAGGCTTTATAATCAAATTGAGACTGGCATCACAGAAGAAAGGATACATATTCACACTAACGGCCATCAAATGAAACAAAATTAGAATTTTTAAGGATCTATTAATCCAGCAATAAAGTAGATTGTTTAAGTCATTTGCTGTAACAAGAAAAAGGTTGTCAGAGGAGGCTCAATACAAGACCACAGCAATATTCAAGAGTCCTCTGCTCCAAGACAATCCCAGCACAATATATAGAACATCTGCTTTCCTTACACTGATACAATTTAAGATCCATATCTTCCTTCTCCTTTTAAGGGTTGAAAACAAATTAATTTACATATTATCAAGCAAAGTGAAACCCATGTCAAACTCCCCACATCCTAGTTTAGTATTTGTAGATATAATGACCTCAAAATAAACCAGCCAATATAAATTAAATCTATCAAAGTTTTTGTCAACTAGAACCTTCATCTAATGAAGTGGAAGTGTCCGACAACAATCTACATGGATGGTGCAAAGCTCAATTTACAGAAAGTGAAGAAGAGGAAACTTGCACCAAAAGAACATGGCAAATAGAGAAATGCTGAAGACACTCTACAAAAACTTGTTTTCTAAGTAATTCAACCAGATTAGATTGGAAGAAATCAATTGGCGCCTGGGTCCCACCTTTTATATCTCAAATGTGAATCTGCCAGATCACTTAGCATGCGAGTTTTAAAATAAGTTCTTTGTACATCTAGTAAAAATTTATTAGGAAGATATATCAATACATAAGTGTTTCTTTTCAGTTGTATCCTATACATACATAGGCATATCAAAGTTTTGTCGTCAGTCTCATTAGATGAATGGCTAAGTGTTAAATACGCAGTAGATGATGCTGTTGCGGCAAAATCTCAGAATTTAAATGAAAGGCTGATTTCTGCAGAACTATGAGGTTGATATGGTGCCTAAGGCAATTGAAATAGTCTTGAACCCTAGATAGCAACTACTGCTAGCAATGTAAGAGAAATTGAATAAGGTGAGACTTTGCCTGTGGCAGGCCAAAGAAGTAGTCTTCGAAGTAATATAAATACGACATGTCTAATCTAAAATATGCAATAAACTCCTACTTGTAATCACAAGATCCCCAAGAACAAATCCAGTCATAATAAAATTCAAGGAACATTCCAGATTCCTGCAAGTTGCTATCACCAGTGAAGCCATGTACAACCAACAAGGCCAGATGTAGTCCATCTATGTCCTATTATTTCCTCGCTCAGGTGCAGCTTTTCACCTCACCAAGTTCAACAGCCTAAAGCAAGCCTCTTAATCCATACTACAAATAAGCTATCTGCTATGACCGACAGAGCAAAGACCAATAAGCACTAGGTAGTAGTAGCCAAATGTTGCCTTTGGCATAATTTAGTATATTATACTTTTCTTTTCTCTTCTTCTAGCTTCTGCACATTTGTGATGTACTGGGGAGTCTGCTTGGTAAGATATTTATCAAATAGCCTAGACTTTCAGACAGAGTTTACTTATAGCTTGCGATGATCCAAGAGAACCACAGGTTGAAAGTCAACTGAGTACTTACTATAAATAGAAAGCATCCATCCTTCACCAACTACTAGGATGAATGAATTAAGGAAAAACAAAGAAGAGGTTACAAATTTATATAAGCAAGTTCAAAAGACTCAAATATATACAGGAGTGCCCTACTAGATTGGCAAAATTAATGTAAAGCATGTGCCTAATATACTAGTAAGTACATTGCAGGTGAGAATCAATCATGAAAAGTGATGCCGATAAAGACTTTCAATAGCCTAAAGAACATCATCCACAGAACTAGCATTTTCAAAGAAGAACCAATGGAATTTAGAAGAAGAAATCGACATCACTTTTTGAAATAACATGAAGATCTGAATCCTTTGGAACATATAAAAGATGTGAATCCTTTGGAACATATAAAAGATGTGAATCCTTTGGAACATATCTTGTGGCTTGCGGATACTGAGAAAAACAGGCTATGGGATACATATAGAGACAAGGAAGCTCGATGGAACGCATTCACTGTGAATGAAGATAAGTATCTGGAGATATTTGAAGAACACAACTTTGCAACGTATCTTGTGGCTTGCGGATAGTGAGAAAAACAGGCTATGGGATATAAATAGAGACAAAAAAGCTCAATGGAAAGTATTCACTGTGAATGAAGATAAGTATGTGGAGATATTTGAAATGACTGATGAAAGATGGGAATTGTCAGCTACACCACCCATTATGTGCAGCTGGTCACTTGTTGAATAATCAATACGTCCATGACAATCTGAAGTGATATAACAGTACAACGAGATCAGCCATGCAAGATGAGATCATGGATGAGTTGTCATTGTATAAGAGAGTCAGTGGCCTATTTGGCTTGGACGTTGCTGTAAAAGAATAACCAGGTAATAGCGCACTAGGCTATAGAACTTACATTTGGTCAGTATTTCCTCCATTTTTTTCCCAGATAGTTATTAGTAGCTCTCTTTAAATAAATTACATAACTAAAAGATGGAAAATTTATGCAATACCAGCTCCATATGTACAAAGGTTCACTATCAAGATTTTAAGTTTGACAACCAATTCATTAAGATGAGAAAGAACCCAAAGCATTCTTAAGATAGTTGCTAAAGATAATTAGATAAAAACATTGCCAATAAGTATTATTCTGTAAATCTAATTCCATACTTCATTATCTCAGTCTACATTTGCAGATTCACATAAGGAGTTTAAGACTGGTAGAAAGACGTCCAAACGATTTCAGATCTATCTCTTAAGGAATGAAATGATCAATGTGATGTGATTGATCCAGTTTATTTGGACAAATCAACGAAGGCAATGGGTGATATTGGAAAATGGAATTTATTCTTTTGCGATGGCATTTAGCAACGACGAGTCAAGGTGAAGTTGCATGTGCAGCTCAAGTTGGAGAACTCATCAAGAACAAAAGATCTGATATCAATCTAAGTCAAGACAAGAACAGAGGCATCATCTTCACAATCACATTTTGATGAAGAAGTTAATAGCGAGGAAATTAATGAGGAAAATGCAGAAGACTACGTGAGTGGAGGGGAAGAAAGAGATGCAGATTTGAGGGCTGATAAGATTGATAAATCATGAGATGAAACTGCTGAGAAGTTATCTTCTGTCTTTTGGCTTGTTTTTGGCTATACTTAGCATGATATTTCACTTCGTTGCAAATTCTATATTCTTCTCAAGTTATATGGCATTAGGATTGGGCTATTCTCCATTCTATCCTAAAGTTAAAGTGCATGTTTTTCTTGCCCATCATCTATCTATATACTTTGATTTGATACAATTTTAAAGTCTATTCTTGTTTGATTATTGATGCTAAAAAAGTCGATGCCATACTTCACTCAGGCAAGCAATTGTTGTGCTTTTGCAATCAGGCGTTTTAGAGTCTCAGCGCCTTTTGCATTTGACTACACTAGCCTTAACTTAAGTTGCATCCACATCACACTCCTGTGAAAGAACACATCTGATGTCAAGTTATTTCCTTTATTCATGACTCTAACTCCACAATTTTTTAATTTGCTTCCACAGAAGACAAGTCATATTAGTATTGTCCAGCATTTCCACATACTCACGTATTAGCTAACCATAATGTATAATCCACCCACAATCACATAACCTTTCCACCATGTTTGATAATAAGAAATGCTTTAAAATAGTTCTTTATCATGTAATCCCTGTTATTACTCCATTCCATCCACTACAACAAATTACTCCCCTTTCTTGACATTGCAAAATGCAAAATGCAAATGCATATTACTTTTTCTCGATGATACTGCATTGACGAAGGAAACTTCTACATACCTCAACCTTCACATTAACTCATTGCCCTTTTGGAAAAATAAGAAGGATGTGCTCCTAAATATCCACAATCTACTTATGAGTGTTCAAACCTTGAAAAAGCCATAATTCAAGATTGCTACACCAAGTCATATCTGCATAATTATTTCATCATGACCCCAGAAATTACTTTTTAACGGACCACAACTTTGTCCACATCCACACACATTATATGCCCATAAAGACATAAACTCTCTCCATCACAACCAGAGTAACATTTTTGTTTCCATACAAAAAAATCCTCTAAATCAGTTCTTCAATAGCCTCCTCATTCAAATGAAAAAGAAAAACCATGAATAAGAATCATGAAAAGGAAAACATCAGATTACCTTCTATGGAATCTTAAGCTAAATGATGGATAATGTCAGACATAGGAGTAAGCCGGTGGAATAAGAACCAAAGAAGAATCATTATGGTCTTTTTCATTCATCAAATCTGAAATCCTTTTTCACATTTTGAGTTTGGTTATCAATGAGGACAGTCAGCCAATCCCTAATAGTAAAGGGTTACCAACTCAAGGTTGCAGTTTCTGATTTGACTGTAGAGCATCACAACTTATATGCAATGCAATTACCAAATGACAAAACAAAAGTTTAACTTCTTCACAATTCTTAATGCGTGCATAAAACATAAAAGTACCTCAGATGAATTGTCCTGCGACTCAGCAAATGTCTTTGAAGCCTGAAACCACAATTGACTGCTGTATCATAATCCATTGCAGACGAAACAGGCATTCTAATCTCATGATATATTTCAGATACCAATAAAATTAAGCATATATTAAGCACTCACAGCTATGAATTCAGAGTTATTGAAGTTCCCATTGTCTGAAATGGAGGCTCGTGGCGAGGAACCTTCTTCCGATCCTTCTCGAACAGGGGATGGAGGCCGAGGAGGAGACACATAAACAACCCTCAGCTTACACTCTTCGACATTATGGCCCGACTCTTTATTGAACTGGAATCCAACACCAATAACCTCCGCTACGTTAATTTCCAACATAAATCGAAACCCAAGTCAGCACTGTTAGCAAAGTCTCCGTAAAACCCATTACCATTTCTGGCGTGATATCCTTCGGGGTCGCCCCGGACTCGTAGCTACGCTTTGAAGGAGAAACTTATCCTTGCAGTGCATGTCGAGAGGTGCTTCCTTTTGAGCTTGCATTGTAACTGCACAGCAAGCATGGCATCACTCACAAGGGCATAAAAGTTTGAGCTTAATTAAAGACTAAGAAGTCGATCAATCATGAAGATGAGAGAGAGAGAGAGAGAGAGAGAGAGACCTATGACATCACAGGTAGACCTAGGCATCACGATTCCAGTGTTAGGCCTGACGCAGTACTTCTTCGGATTCGTCGTCTTCACCTGCAAACACCAAAGCCCACGCATGGCCAAAAAAAAAAAAAAAAAAGCCTCAAATTCAGCAAGAAGAAGGAAGCGCAAAGCGAATCGGCACGCAAGAGATTCCCAGAGCCGTGGAGAAACCAGAATTTCACCTTGAAAGCTACATAGCTGTCGGTCTTGTTTGCCAGCTGGAGAGAGCAAGAGATCTGCTTCCTCAACTCGACTGAGCAAAAAGAAATAGCAAAAAATCAGGCACGAAATTCCCCAAAAGAAGAAGAAGAAGAAGAACGGAAATCGACGCCGAACGGAGATCGTCGGACGGGGGCCGGAAAGCAACCGCGGCGGCCGGCCGGCCGGCAGCAGCTCGGAGATCAGAGGGGGAAATCCGGCGAGGCTTACAGGGGAACTGGAGCTCCTGAGGCTCGATTTTGAGGAGATCGCCGGTACTCATGGCGGAATCGCAACGGGCAGATCGGCGGCGGAGTCGGAGTCGGAGGTGGCGGCGGAACCTTCCCCGGCGGCGAGCGGCGGCGAGAGCGAGAGAAAGCGAGAGAAAGCGTGGGGGAGTGGGACGGCGACGTTTGGTGCCCGATTCCGATTTTGACGTCCGCTTCGGGGGCTGCTTCGGTCTCCCTAATATCGGCACCGTTCGTCGTCCGTCTTCCCTTTTTTCCCCCCTACAGAAACGAGAAAATTATTAAAAAAGGAAAAAGAGAAAAAAAAAATTCAGGACATGACACGGTTAGAATATGCTTTAAAACCTTATTTGTCGACACGAATTGGAACATCTAGAATCGAAACCGTGATATTTTATGCAGACAGAAGTTACAGACAGGATCTCGTAAATTGTCCGAAAAATTGTCCTAAAAGTTGTAAATTTATTATATTTTTGTTAATTTAGTCAATATATCATTTAATTTTGTTAATTAAATCCTAAATATTTTCATTTTTTGCCAGTTAAATTTATCCGGTTAATCTTGGGCGAAATTCATTAATGTTGACGCTGGTCATTTTACATGACATAACAAGATTTGATGTGAATAATTTCTAATAACATTCTTTCTAATATTTGTATTTAATTTTTATATTTCTTTTTTTTTTCATTTCTTCTTCCTTTTCTTAGTGGTCAGGCATCGGCCATGGTTAGGTGGGCCCACAGGCAAGGCCCGCCAAGTGAGGGCAAGCCCCAACAAAGGGAGCCCTCTTCCAAGCGAGGCCCACCAGCGAGGTCACCCTAGCTTGGGCAAGGGTTGACCTCGGCAAATTTGGTTGAGATAAGGCTAGCCTCCTGCCGATTGAGTCCTACCATTAGCTAATGCCCGATCACTAACAAAAGGAAGAAAAAGAGAAAAATAATAATAATTAAATTAAAAAAAATTGTTAAAAATTATCCATGTTAACACACAAACATCTTATGTGACATCGCTTACATTCACGTGAACAATTTTTGCCAAATGGATTCAATTGACAAAAAGTGAAAAAAAAAAATTAGAACCTAATTGGCAAAAATAAAAAGTGTAGAACTAAATTGATAAATGTAGAATATATTTAAAATTTTTGGGACAATTTTTCCTAAATTGCCACACTCCATAGATAGTGGGGCAATGGATGGGGTATCGAAAAACTCAACCAAACAACCCGACCCAAACTGACAAAAAAGTTTTTAGTCGGTTCACTTCAAGTTGAGCTAGTTTCTATGGTTGTTAAAACAAGATCGTAACCACTACAGGGCTTGCTCACTGGCCATAGGAACGGGGAGATGGGAAGTTTAGAACTCCCCTCCTTTGGATTAGGAGATTTAAGGCCTATTTGATAACCATCCCAACAGTGTCAGATTTTAATTTTTTGTTCCCGGGAGTAGTTTTGGAACAGAATCGTGTTTGGTAAAAATTTTGTTTTCGGGAATAAAATTTTATTTTTTTGTTCCCGGAAGTAGATTTGGAATAGAATCAAGAATAAAAAAAAAAAAAAAGTTGATTCTTGTTCCTAAGAACAAATCTAAGAATCAGGCCCATATTTTCTCATCTTCTTCCCTTTTCTCTTCTACTTCTTCCGCCACCGTCGCGGTTCTTTGTCCCCGCGCCGATCCTGCAGAGAACCGGTCCGGCGAGCTCGCCGGAGGCTTGCCAGGCCAGGGCGAGGTCTGGCGGGGCTCGCCTAGCCCCAGTGAGGCTTGCCTGGCCACTGGCAAGGCTCGGTCGACGAGGGCCGGCAACGCTTCAGTGAGGTCGCCGGCCCTCATCCGGCGTCATTTGGGCCTAAGAACCGACCACTTGAAGAAGAAGAATAGGAGAGAGAAGAAAAAAAAAGAAAAGAAAAGAAAAAGTAAAAAGTAAAAAAATTATTTAAAAATTAATAGAAAATGATTTGGAGTATAAATTTTGAGACGGTGACTAAATACAATTCTATTAAAATTAGAATTTAGACTTGATTCCAAACAGCCTTAAAATGTTTAGAAATTGTTCATTGAAACAGAATCGTTATCAAACGCCCAAGGGCTGTGTGAGGTTTTTCATGTAAACTTAAAGTCTATTGGGGAATGTGTTAAATAGTACTTGATTCTATTCTTTTGTTCTTTGAAAAGAAAAGTAGAAACCTATTTCATAACTTTTTTGGCATTTGGGAACAAATTTGTTCTTGGAAATAGATTCGTAACAGAATTAAAAAGTAGAAAAAAAGTTACTTCTTTATTTTAAAAAAAAAAAAACAACTCAGAATCAAGTCAAAGCATAATCTTGTTTTTCTCTTTTCTTTTCTTCTTTTCCTTTTCTTTTCTCTAGTTGGTCACAAAAATATAATAAAATTATCAAAAAAAATTAAAATAAAATTGGAAAATATAATAAAATTATAGCATCAAATAATATAAAAATATAATAAAATTACATAATAAAATTATATTAAAATACGATAAAATTATATAATAAATTAAAAAATATAATAAAATTATTAAAAATTTAAAAAGAAAAAATATAATAAAAGTATTAAAAATTGAAAGAAATTCTAAGGCATACAAAATTTAAGGATTGTACTAGATGCATTTCTATTTCGGGAATAAAAATTTTGGCCGGTTACCAAAACGTTTCAAATGTTTAAAAACTCGTACAAGGAATAGAATTAAAAAAAATTATTTCTGAATATAAATTGTTTTCGAAAACATAATGATTATCAAATGCATCTTTAGTAGACTTGTCATAGCAAATAAGTTTCAAAGTCCATGAATATACTTGACATATAAAAAAATAAAAATAAAGAATGTAATCGGTCTGTCGGTTTCGAGTCAAACCCGAACCAATCCTAACACCCATTGGTAGTGAAAAAACCTTCATTCTCAAACCTTCAAAATTACAAATAGAGAATGTTATGCTTTTTATCTAGAAAAAAAATATGTATAGACAAATCGATGTGCTTTTCTCGCCGTCAATAGTACTCATAGAGGTAATTATTAGGCACACCTATGCCAGGCCTAATCTTAAGGTTGGGCCTAAATTTTGGCCCAAGTCCAATTCATAATCAACGAACAATTTCGCGGTCCTAGGGGGTAAGGTAACTAATGCGCTGTCCTCAGCAAAATGAATGGAAGATTGGCCGAATAATTTAGGTATTAAGAAAAAGGATTTCTCCAGGATTTAAAACCTAGTTCGCTCACAGATTCTCTAAAGATCTGTGGTAAAATGTTTCTCGAGAGTGCCGCAGATCGCTCTCTCATTGTCTACTAGAATGACAAACTAATCGATATGATTTTTTCGTACTTACTCAATAGGTTTGTAATATATAAAAGAATCCTCCCACGACTCGACAAATGCCTCTGAAGCCTGAAACCACAACTGAACCGCTGTATTATAACCTACTGCAGAAGAAGCAAGGAAGATAACACATCATGGTTTATTGCAGATGACAATAGAACTAAGAATATATCGAGCACTCACGGCTGTAAGTTCAAGGTTATTCAATTATCTAACGTCTGAAATGGAGGCTTGGGGTGAAGATCCTTATCGAACTCGGGATGGAGGCCAAGGGGGAGCCACGTAAACAACCCTCATCTTGCAATCTTCGACCTTGCAGCCCCAGCTCTTCATTGAACTGGACTAGAATCCAACACCGACAAACTCCGCTAGGTTAATCTCTGCATCAACAGAACCTAAGTGGATGCTGTAAGTAAAGTCTCTGTAATACCTGCTACCGTTTCTCGCGTGATGTCCTCTGTGGTCACCGCCAGAATTGTAGTTACACTTTGAAGGAGAAGCTTATCCTTGCATTGTAACTGCACGGAAGGCATGATAGCACTTGTAAGGGCATAAAGATTGAGTTCAATTAAAAACTAAGAAGTCCATCAATCATGAATCTGAGAGATCAATTAAGGATTGTCTGTCAAGAAGCGAACGTTCACATACTAAGCGAAATTCGAGTGAGCATGCGAGAGAGAGAGAGAGAGAGAGACCTTTAACATCACAAGTAGACCTAGGCAACACGATTCCAGGGTTTGGCCTGACGCAGTAATTCTTCCAATTCGTCATCATCCCCTGCAAACACCATAGAGGACGCATGCAAAAAGCACTCAAATCAGGAAGAAACAAGAGCGCAGCGAGGAAAAGAGATTCTCCGGGCCATGGTGAATCGAATTTTACCTTGAAGCTACATAGTTGTCGGCCTTATTTGAGAGCCGGAGAGAGCAAGAAATGTTCGTCCTCAACTTGAATGAGTAGACATTAGCAAAACCAGACATGGAATTCGAAAGATAAAATAAAGAAGAAACAACTAGAGTTGACTCCGAACAGAGATCGGACGGGCATGAAAAGCCAACGTGGGCAGTTCATAGATTTAAAGAACCCGATGACGTTTACAAGGAAACTGAAGTTCCTGAGGTTCGACTCCGAGGAGATCGCCAATACTCATGGCGGAATCAAGGGAAAGATCGGAGCCGAACGCCGAACTTTTCTCTGCAGCGACCCAGAGCGAAAACTCAGAGAGAGATAGAGAGAGAAAACACGGGAGCGGGACGGTAACATTTGTAAGCGTCGTTGCATTTTTTTTTTTTTTTTTTTTTTGTCGGTCTATTCTATTCTACTCTAACTTTCACTCTCAGACTTTTGCACTGCCTCCTTACAGGGCGTGAAAGTCGAAACCCACTCCTGAAACTAATTCGTCCCCACCTCAACCCCCTGAGAAGGTGGGAATTCGAACCTCCCACCTCCTCTTTCCATGTTGAAAGAGTGGTCACTGAGGCAAACTCCAGTGGTTCCTCGTTGTATTTTGACTTCACGTAAAATGTTTACACACAAATCTTCGATCCCACCGGGCTAGGGTTTCTCACTCCATTGCGCTGACTTCGTACAAAGTAGAGGTGGCAATATGGGTCATAAACCCATATCATAACCCATTTTTAGTTAAATGGGTCATATATGGGTCAAGTGAAAGTTAAATATGGGTGAAAAATGGGTTTGAGAAAATAAAGCACAAAACTAAATGGGTCTAAATGGGTTATTACTAATAACTCATTGATAACCCCATTTAGACCCACTTTCAAGTTTCAACCCATGGCCATGACTTCTTTAATTTTATAAAATGTTTTTTTTTTTATAAAAAAATCCAAATTATATTATTTTTATATTTCAATTTTTTTCTTTTCCTTTTTCTTTTTCTTTTTTCTTCCTCCCTTAGCCGATCGCCGCGGGCGGCCGGCCGCCAGCGGAGCCGAGGCGAGATCGAGCTCGCCGGCGTCGGGCGAGGCTCGATCTCGCCGAACCGGCGAGGCCGAGCCCCCGCCCCGACGGGCGAGCTCGATCTCGCCCGTGGCCGGTCGCCCGGCCGTCGTCGTGGCCGGCGGCTGGCAAGAAAAAAAAAAAAAAAAAAAAAAAGAAAAAAAATAATTATTAAAAAATAAAATTTATATTTAAAATTTAAAAAAATTTAAAAAATAAAAAAAATTATATTTTAAAAATAAAATCGAAAATATTTTTTTAAAAATAAAATTATATTTTAAAAAATAAAAATTCGATTTTTTTAAAAATATTTTAAAAGAATTATAAAAAATTTCATTAAATTTGTATTGCATAAAAATGTTTTAACAATACTTTTTAATACTTTTTTACAAAAAAATCATAAAAATGAGCTTTTTAGGTTTAGTTAAAAAATTTTCATATTATAGTTTTTAGTTATTCAATAGTATGTTGACTTCAAATAAGAGAAGCATGTGCATAGTCTAATTATTTATAAATATTTCAATTTATAGGTTTTTTTAAATTTTTATTTTATTTTATTTACTATTTTGAATTTAATTTGAAGTTTTAATCCAATTAGCATATAGTAGAAGTGAGTTTTCCTAGAATATTAATAGGTTTTTAGCAATACTGGTCAGTCGGGTATGGGTCGGGACGGGTCGGGTCGGGTATGGGTCACTAGATTTACATTCTGAGAATATGGGTGCAAAAACGGGTTAAATGGGTCAAATATGGGTCGACCCATTTTCGACCCGACCCATACCCGACCCGACCCGACCCACCCATTTGCCACCTCTAGTACAAAGGATATATTTGAGTTCCTTCCCTACCAACTTAGGACTTAGGAGGTCAACCCAGATATTGTAGTCAGTTTCATCGAGATTCTTAACCATGTCATTCCCTAGAATTCTACATAGGAGTGTAAAAGAGGTTCGACCAGAAATTCGTTAATTTCATTTCAATTCAAAAGTCCGTTCCATATTAAGGGACGACGTCGCGGTAGCTATTATGCTACTTCTAGAAAACTGAATACAAGATGGTCCGTTTCTCGAAGATCTAAAAACCCTAAATCTAGTTCACTTGATGATTCTTTAAACATCCATGGCTGAATGCTTCTAGAGACTATCAAGGATCTCGACTTCAAGGACTTGATCACACATTTCAGTATCTTTTTCATTTACGAAAAGGTTTGCTTGATATATGGTGAGCAATTCCGAACTTCCTCTCTTTCTCTAAAGGGCATGCAATCTTCATCGGTGTTACTCTCTCTAAATCAACTAATATGTGAAAGGTGGTCATATAGAGGTGCGCAAACAATTAAAATGAACATACAACTAATATCAAAATAATATAATAAACAATATAGATAAATTGCGAAGTAACGAAAGAGCCGAGGTGTATCAGGTAAAAATAAAACATGGCTTGGTTATTAAGCCTCGATAGGACCTTTGTGAGCTATGAGTCAAAAGATAAATAAACAAATACCAAATCAAAACTAGACATAAATCTAATACTAAATTTATAGAAATAACCATGAGTTAAGTGATCCGATGATCCAATAAACAAATAGATGCAACTTAAATGCAATACTATTTTATTTTTTTCTCCTTCCTTTAATTAATAAAAACCGAATTAAATCTAAATTAATTCAAATAACCTAGATTAAATGAACGCCAAAACTAATTAATTGAATGACTAAATTAAATCAATTCATAAATTAATTACCGAAAATAATGAACTAAATAAATCTAAATTGTTAAATTACCTATCAAGTGTGAATACTCACTCTATTGCGAAAAGGTCTCCTACTAGATCTCTACATCTTTTTGGTCTTTTCTTTTTATATAAACCTAATAAATCGCGAATAAAAAAGTCCTAAAATTAATCTAAGGCTGAAAATATCAAACTAAACAAATCTCAATTAATGAAAGCCTCCTATGTTAACGTAGTATGGAAAGTAGAAAGAAATTCATATATATAAATAAAAATATGAATAAAAATGTAAATTATTGTTTTTTCATTATTTTGAAATCTCTTTTTTACATAAGAAAATTGTTATTCGCGAGTAATAGCTTTTATACCATAGATATAAAGAAATCACATTCACTTTTATCCCACCTCCCAATGGGATATTTTTATAATGGTTACATCATTCTTATATATGACGTTATCTTGTATTGCGGAGGAACCAACCACAAAATATGTCCTTATATGGATGCCACTATGAATTTTTCTAGATATGATGATGAAAATATTAATGATGCAATTTCCTGAATGAAAATTCCTATTGAACTAACCATGTGATTTATTCACCATACCCAAAGTATAAATGTAAAATTAGTATGCCAATAACATCAACAAGTATATGATATGATATGCACATTACTATATGGAACTACAAGTAGAACATATCGCATGGTTATTTACTTAGCTAATTCAGAACATCGCACGCATTTGCACATGAGATGTTTGGCCGAGCAAGGGAAATAAGTGGGCATAGTCTTGAATTTCAAATGGGTTCAGCATCCTTATCTCTTCGGAATTCAAGCCCATTTCGCATGGTAGGCCGATTCGGAATATGTCAATTTGAGTGAAATAAATTTTTCGCGGCAACATTACTATACGAAAAATGTTCGCGGCAACATTACTATACGAAAAATGTTCATAATGCTTAAATGCAATACGAAGTGGAAAATTACACCATCTGCTCATAATGCAAAGAACACGAATACGACAATGATACTTTTTGTTTGTGGGTCCAGTCCTTAATTTTCTTAAAAAGTGAATGACAAGTGTAAGAGCCAAAATTTAGGTATCAATGGGTACTCTTGTACTTGAAATTGTTGGAGAGCTCATGATTCGGTGATTCGTCAGTGGTCTTTACAATTAATTTATGGTTAATACTTTGAAAAATCCTAAACTGGTAAATCTGTGACAATAAAATCATTGGAGAGCTCATGATTCGGTGATCGTCAATGGTCTTTACATTTTATTTAGGGTTAATACTTAAAAAAATCCTAAACTGATATACTTGTGACAAATTTACTCTAAATTAATTTTTTGACTATAAAAAAATGTAAAATCAGTATATTTGTGACAAATTTACCTTAAATGACTATAAAAAAAAACTCCAAACTGATACATTTATGATAAATTTATCCCAAATTAATTTTTTGACTACAAAAATTCTAAACCGGTATATTTGTCACAAATCTACCTTCCACTAAATTGGACTAACACCACAAAAAACCATAAAAGTGGTACAACTGTGATAAACGGAGAATAAAATCTCAAACTAATAAACCAATCAAATGTCAAGTCTAATCCAACTCAAAAATTTGACAGTAAAATTTAACGGAAACTAATAATAGGTAAATTTATCACAAGTGTACTAATTTGGGGTAAATTTATCAAAAGGTATACCAGTTTGAGATTTTTGGTGATCAAAAATTAATTTAGAATAAATCTGTCACAAGTGTACTAATTTAAAGTTTTTCAGGGTGCTAACTCTTTTATTTACATGTAAGATGTTTTAGATGTTAGAAAGAGTTTTCAACGGTAAGAGAGAGGGGAAAAGACATGCTCTTTTCTGATGATCTTGGTAGGATCTGTGGTCATTGGACAATTTGTTTTACCATGATAACCCTTTCCCTTTTTCGTAATCCGAAGCCTGCTTTACCAATCAATCTCGCGACACTTGAGATTGCCGAGTGTTACTTCTATGAAGAAGAACTGAAATTAACACGTGCTGAGCATCTTCAAATGTGGGGAAACGACAAGTTTGAGATCAAAGGGAAGTGTGTTTCCAAATGAACCCGATCGTAATATCCAGTTCAAAGGCCTGAGAGTCGATTCCAATTTGGTTCCAGTTCAGAACATTTTCGAGCTAATTCGTAGTGTTGTAAGCAGTTATGTGTACGCCAAGGCAGGTTTAGGCAGACAATGCAAAGCTCTCTTATCGGTAATGGCAGCACTGAGCTTTGTTTCTGATCAGGGTGGTGAATCGTACCAATGTTACATTAATAACTTGGAGTTCCTGCACTGATCAAATGTCAGTTCCCAGTCTAACATTTTCTCTATAAAAAATTTCGCGCAGTGTAATAGGAGAAGTATGAAATCTCTTATGGAAGGAACCTTTTCAACTGAGATACTCAGAAAGACATTGGAAGGATAACAGTATAGAAGAAATCACAATACAGAGCAACAGGTCTATGAAGGTTAACTCTGAAAAATCTAGATCACATGTTGCTGGTTTCATGCATTATAGTGATATTAGAGTGTGACTTTGCACCGAATGAATGGCTACTTCCGAACAAATTCAAACCAGTGTCTCACAGATATGGGGATGATTCACTTCAAATTAGCAGCAGAAAAGGTGATGCCATAAGCCAAGACCAGCGCAAAGCAGAAGAAAACTGTATCTAAAGCTTAACAGATCACTGGCAGCAGTCACCTTATTTTCCAGTACTAAAGGGTAACATCAAGTCAGCTTTGACTTTGAGGTAAAATGATGGTTAACACCCGCCTAATCATGATTATCCTGGTTAGACCGCACGGCATGCCCAATGCTCAGGACGGTAAGCGCCCTTCATGCAGACTATCAAAGATCAAATTTTGAAGTGAATAGTCATCCTTTTCCTTTACCATCGTGACAGAAGGGGCTGCCCCTAGGAATATAAAGCACATCTGTCCTGCTGTAAGGAATGTAAGCCCTAAAAGGGATAACATGCCTCCTTTTTTCTTTTATCACAGTAGGAGTGCGGTGATATGGCACGGCATACGACGGTCCGAGACAGGACCCAAGATCGAATATCAATTTAGGTCCAATTGGTTGATAGGTCGCACTTGACTAGGGATTGGGTATAGAATGAAAAAGATACGAAAAAAGTTAATGTACTCAAGGACCAACATAAATTTTGTGGGTTTGCCATTCTACTCATTGGAATAACATGGCCCTCATCTGTAGGACAAAGACAAACAACCTTTTCTTGTGATGAACTGTAGAAAAGCAACCGGCTTGAACCTTAAGACACCAGAATCTTTGATTGTATTGGTAATATGTCAGCAGATATACACCAGAAAACATGAAGAATTCCAATGAACTACATATTTCCAAGTCCCAACACGATATAGTTGACAAAATGCTGAGTTATCGACATGTTTGATTGCGAGAACTTACCACCCAACTATGACCAACTATACAACTCTAACCATCGGCAGGACTAGATCCTCTCCAACGTGTTTGATCAGAAGCACCAGCGAACCAAGCAACCCTCATGAGCTGCACACCAAGTATAAGCACCCACCAACACACCAGACCCCTAAGCGTGTGCAACATCCACCCAGGGGCATTCATTTCAGTCCCAAGCTTCAAACCCCTCATCAGCTGTAATACCCGGTAAGCCTCATAAACAACCGGTGTCACTAGCCAAACTGGAGATTGCCAATGCCACGTCAGCATCTCAGTCAGAATTTGCACAAACAAAAGCAACATGTATGGGCCCAACAGTACTGAAAATGAGATGAGCGGCAGTTGAGGTTGGAAGAGGCCCTTTTGACATCCAAAGAGTATCACCGAGGGAACAATAACTCCCACTATCACAGCAACCACATTCCAGAATTGATAGCTAAAAGGAACCTTGCTGGAGTGCTCCTGCACCAATTTCTTTGGCTGGGCACAAGAATCGGCCATTAGGAGAAATAGCGTAGCACCCAGGTTAAAGATGAAATCCAGCCCAACCAATGAAAGCAAGCTGGCGATGTTAGGGCCTTGGAAGACTGAAGATATCGGCAGCCATAATGTTGGCATCATGCCTGTCATAAGCAGGACAGAAGGACCCAGAAGCCACAGTGGCCATCTCAAAAACATAGTCTTTAACAAAGTTTGATTATTCGTGCCAGAAAGCTCCTCCACCTTTTTCACTTCCAGTGCCTCAGACGTGCTCTCAGAGCTCAAGTTTTCAAATAAGTCGGCAGTTTTGGTGAAAAGGTTATCTCCATCCTCTCTTGATGAGTAAGTATGTGGCAAAGGTTCCCACCGAGATTTCTTTTGACAGCAGATAATGGGACATTTACCTGGAAAACGGAAGCTATGAATATGGAGAAGACACGATGGTTTCAAGCTTAAACATTTCCATCTCGGAGAATGGATTCTGCCTGCAGCTGTAGACATAGCAGATGGACTGTGAGCTAAAATTGCTGCTCCTTGATTCATAGCTCTGAATCTCAGTAGGATCTTCACAGGTTTTCTCGCAGCTTCCTGTTTGATCTCCAAGGCCTAATATTGACAAGTCCAGTGTGAACACTAAGTAAAATTTCAGATCTAGAAATACACAGGCACAAGACTGGCAATCGCCAGAGTTAAAAACACCCTAATACAATTTAAGCCAAAAACGAACTATTGCCATTTTTGTTTTACAATTCAGCTAAGCATCTGAATAACACTAGCAAATATTTCATTGACCAACAATGAAAATAGGGTAAGGCGATCTGTAAACATAGGAAGCTATATCATGTTTCAATCATTAGTTTCTTCTTGTATGAATTATTTAGTAAGTTCACCTACACTCCCCGGAAAAGAAAAACTGGCGATGCAGACAACCAATCCCTTATCTGACCATGAAATCCAATGCCATCACTTCAGTAGCAACTCTGTCTCAGACCCAACAGAACAGGATTATCATATTTGCCATGGATTGACTAGCCAGAGCTTGTACTAATCATCAAACCGAAATGGGCAAAGAGCACCCACCTTAAAGAAGACGAAAAGGGCATTCCCAAGTTTCAGTCGCTAGCAGAATCATCATACCCAAAATCAAGAAACAGAACCTAATTGACGACGTAGCAAAGGTAACTCTCACATCGATCCTCGACACTGAATCAGAGTGCAAAGAGAAGAAGAGGGTAAAAAAGGGTTTGCGAGCTGGAGGTCACAGGATTCGATTCGGACTCACCTCGCTCTTGGATAGCTGCGTCTCTTGGAGCTGGAACAGAGGCTGGAGCTTCCCGGTCAGATTTCAGCAACTGCTCTGTTCTTGGGCTTCTTCTTGTCCGTTTTACAAGGAAAAAAATGAAATTTATCAACCTAAAATTTGGCTGAATGTATATAATCAGATTTTTGAATTTTGAATTTATTTAATTTAATGTTTGAACTTTTCATATATACTGAATTTAGTCCCTGATCTATAGGGAAATATTCAATATTATTACTTATCTTGAATTTTTTTGTCAAACCCTTATCATGAATTAAGGAATGACCACTTTGAAAAATATAATTCATGAACTACATTAAATATGTACAAAAAAATTTAGAAATTATATTGAACAAAATCAAGTTAGACATCACGTTAAACATTAGGCTAACGTTTATGGATCATATTACATATTCGGCCAAAACTCAAGAATAATTTATATTATTTTCTTGTAAAAATCTTCCTTAATTGTCCAATTATGGTTTGAAAAAATTATGAAATCATCCCACGAGTTCGTTTCCTATTTCACTTTTGTCCACCTTAAATTTGCAATTGCATCCCTTACTTTGAAAATGTTAAAGAATTTGCCTCTCTGAGTTTTACTGTTACGAGTCGGACTGGACTGAGTTGCCACTTTTCTTTTCAGAAGGCCCTGCCATCTTCTAATCCCAGCCCGGAGGAAGAGTAATTTGGTCCTCTAAGCCAGCCTAAAAATGTGAATTCAGAATTTTGAAAGTTGGAATTTCAAATTCCCCCACTAGTCACCATATATGAAAAGTTAGGTTTGTGTTGATATAGTTAAAAGAAAAAAAAGAAGACAAAATACATATTACCCTCGCATAGAATAGAATCTCTCTTTTAAACGATTCTTCTCTTTTGTTATGACAACTGGAGTTGGCATTTCAAGCTTACGTGAATATTTCAGCTTTCACTAATAAGCCAAATCGAAATCAAGCTCGAGCGACTAGAATGTCGGGATTGAACTAAACTCCAAGTGAAGAAGGTTGAGAGATCAAATCTAAACTACGGCACGCCTTTCATTTCTAAACGAAATAAACGGACAGGTCTGATCATAGCACGACTTAATTATTGATACCCTTTATTGCATCCATTAGATCGTGGCAAAGATTCGAATTATACAAGTCAGTTTCTCTCGGATCTCTACTTATGAAAGCCCGTAGCTTACTCGTCGCGGATGGTATGCATCTCGAAGGGCACATGGGAACGCGGCGCGACGTCGCTGCTGATATCTAACAGTATCATATATAGTGGTATGACAAAGTAAATCCTAGGCACTACGAAATCTGTATGGGGGAATTGAGCTGCAAGAATCGGGCGAGGTCGGAATCCGGCAGGTTGAGCGGCGGCAGGGAGAACTGGCTGATCGTCGAGCTGCCTTCCCTCATCTCCTGCATCGTCCTCAGCGCGACCACGGTGTTCCGGAAGATCCCTTCTCCGGGCACGGAGTCGGAGACTCCCGCCGCCGCCTCCCCGTCGGGCCTCGCCATCTCGTGCTCCTCCATGGGGAAAACCAAGTCGATCCTGCTCTCGCATTCCCTGATCAGCTTCGACACAAGGTCGGTCGTGAAGAAGGGCTGCTCCAGGACCTTCTGTATGAACGGCAGGCGCAGCAGCCCGCCCGTCCGCTTGTCGTACTTCTTCAGTATCTTGGCCAGCCCTGCGGAAAACGCACGTTAGTCGAGCGGGTTCGACGATCGGCGTCGCGTCTAATTCACGCGATCGCTTCTCGACGGGAAAGGGTCGGTGCCGGATCCGAGCGCCTACCTGTGTAGTTGATGTTGCTGTAGTTCATCAGCAGCACCATCTCGCCGTGGAAGTCGACGATGTCCTTCCTGATCTTGGTCATCTCCTCCTTGCAGAGCTTGTCCGAAGTGTGACTTCCTTCCTCTCCCCAGGTTCCAGTCACTTTCTGGATCCTCTGCATAAGCTCCTGCGAATTCAATCACCTCGACGCGATTACTTACATTCGTTAAACTCGGACACGTTGGAGGGGTGGCGCCGCCATCTCTCGACGTGAAAGTCGCCGCTCGCTCACATGCCCTCAACAAGTTAAAAACAGATGAGTGCTGAATGGAGATTTGGTCTCAGTTTCAGTACAGACATTGCTTACAGGGGACTTGAACAGAACTAAATAGGCGTTTCGACTCGGACAAATCTGGTCGGGATCGTCGGGCTCGACTCAGTCCGTCCGATCGAAACCTCATCTGCCGATCTGCTATCGAAACGAACCCGCGACGGCTCCGATCGTCCGGCGAATAGATCGAGATCGGAGCGATTTTCGTAACGGGGGAGACATCTAACTTGTGCTATGTTTCCGATGGGCGGTTTCACCAAATTGCTGTAGTGTACACTTTCAGTGTGGGAATGCGAGAGTACTCCATCAGGTGGGGTTTTCAAATTGGACCTGAAACCGAGAAGGTTGTCTCCTTTTGGGTTTTATACTAGTTTAATCTCTTTACCTTCTTGGACATGTTCATGCTTCCCCCTGAGGCAGAGAATGGATTCGCCGGGTACTTCGAAACCCCGAATACGACCGACGTCTACAGTCAACGAGTCAACTCAGGCGACCGCGCCGATACAGTAGACCCCACACAACGACTTTAGCAGTTTAATAAGACTTGTACACTTATGTTGTCAAGTTAGGTTCTGAGAGACCCTTACAGTCAACGAGTCAACTCAGCCAACCTTATTGATTTTGTGGATCCCAAGTACGATTCGGCGGCCGTATCGAGATTTATTTATCTCGGCCGTCGAGTTAGACCGTTAACCGAAGACGGAGACGGATATTCTACGGTCGAAAGCCGTAACGGCGCGTATTTTTTTTTTCCTATGCCGAACCTCACATGCATGGCTCGTCGCATCTAAAGTCGACCAGACCCAAATGGCAAATCACTTTCCGAACATGTATAAATTCGCACGATCAATCGGACCATACTAACATTATGCGTAGGACCCCACCGGCAACCCGCGTAACGTGTCGCGGGACCCACCCGTGCATGCCGTGACGTCGCATCGCACCTTCGACGGCGGAGAGGGACCGCCGCCTAACATAGTATCATATACTACAATCGGGCTCACCTAATTTCCTCCCCTGCCAATATCTCGACCCGCCATAGCAGCCCTCTCAGCTCGGCCACTTGCTTCACTAGGTCGAAATGCAACAGTATAGAACCGAGTCACCGAGTTTCCCAATGGGTCAACTCACAGCTGACTCGGCCAACTCGCCCCCGCCCCCAAACAAAAAAAAAAGAAAAGAAAAGATAATAATAAATTGTCGTTTTGCTCGAAATCAGGCAATACCTATGTACAAAGTCGCCCGTGCCGGCGTACAGCTTTGGAAAATCAGGAGCAGGATCGAAGGAGAGAGAGAGAGAGAGAGAGGAACTGACCCTGTGCCGGATGATGAAATCCTCCTCCTTCTCGACGAAGAAGGAGTTGAACTTCTCGATCTCGCCGTGCAGCAGGTACATGAACTCGGCCTCGGCCTTGCCGTACTCGGCGCCGGCCCCGCCCCGCAGCCCGGCCGGGGCGGAGGAGATGAGCCGCACCAGCTTCTTCAGCTCCTTGTAGGACAGGAACTTGTCGCACCACCCGGGCAATGTCTCCTGGATCTGCTGCTTCAGCCGCTTCCCGAACTTCATCGGATCCACCCGGCGGACGGGTCGATCGAACCCGCCACGAGAAAAGATGGAACCGCGCTAAGGACGGAGGGCGAAGCGAAAGTACGTGCGAATGAGAGATAGAGATAGAGAGAGAGAGGGAGGAGGAGGAGGAGGAGAGGGTGGGGGGTGATTTTATATGTGCGTGTATGGGGCAGATCATGGAGGAGGGGAGGGAGGGGTTTAGTAAGAATATTTAGAGAGCATATGCTTGGCGTGATGAAGTGGCGAGTAGAAAAAGTGGCATAAATGAGGAGTCGTTGAAGTCAGAGAATTCCCGCAAGCATATTCGGTTACTAGAGAGTCGCACTTTAAGACTTGGGACGCAGACAACGTGAGAGGCTATCGACTTTCCTTGGGGCATGGGGCAAAAGGGGGCGAAAAGGCCCCGTTCCGCCATAAAAAAATAAAATAAAATAACCTCTAAAACGGTACTTGCCACCGTGACATATTTGCTCTAAATTTTATAAACTTTAAATTTGGAGACGCCTTTATCCCGAACTGTGACACAAAAATAATAAAAAAAAAACTAAATTTATACTCGGATGACACATTTATCGAGAACTTATATCCGCACGATGCATTTGCCTCCGTCGAAATCCCGTTGACATCGCCGTTATAAATCTTATTCGCTGCCTATACGGGTGATGGAAAGCAAGTGGTGTCATCATGGCACTCCGGTTGCGAGAAATATGTCGACTCATTGGGTGTTTTTCTAAGGCCTACGGCGGCAAATATGGAGGAGGGAGGAAAAACAGAAAGGGGGGGGCCGAGAGAAAATCTCAACGGAAGATAAATCCGCGGCTCCGTGAGCCTAAATTTGGGATATTTTGTGTCGTGAAAATTAAATTTTCGGGAAAAATTATGTCGCGTGCACACAAGCCTGGGGATTTCCGTGCGGCAAAGAAAGAGGGGATCCGGGACAAATGCGTCTGGACGTGGTTTAGAGCTTCGGGTGGCTTTCGCAGCGAACGATAATTTCCCAAGACGGGGCCAAAAACCCTAGCGGCGGAAGGTGCTCGGGCCACGGCGGGGCCCGCCGGGGAGCGGCGCGCCCGTGACGGGTGGGGGAGCGGAGTGTGCAGGGGGCGCGGGGGCAGGATTTTTAAGGAATCTACTGAGAATCTTCCGTTTGGAGAAATTCAAGAAAATTGGTTTTTTTTTTTTATAATCGAAAGTTGGTGACCGAAGCGAAAGGAAAGATCCACATCCGGGGAATATCTGCAGTTTCTTTTTGCGTTCCTCGTAAGAGTTCTGGAAAAGCAAGCAGCCGTCGGGGTCATTGGCTCGCAAGCGGGGCCGCCCCCGGGATTTTTGGGCAAAAAAGGGGAAGCTTCCTTAATGTCCAAGCGGAAGCAGCAAGGCATGCGAGAGAACAAGCGTGAAAATTGTCCGGGGCGCTTTTCGGACACGAGGCTTTGCTTGTCGAAGGCAAGATACGTCGTCCTCCGGCCGGGGGCTGGTGACCCTTGATGGAGCCTCGCCAACCACTATGGGAAGAAAGGGAAAGAGAAGGAAGAAGAGGAAGAGAAAAAGAAAGGAAATGAAAAATAAAAAAGTCGTAATAAAATAAAATATTATTAAAAAATGTCTATAGTGTTAGGCGGACGGATGAATTAGCGAGATGGATTGAATTGATGTAAGCTGCAAAAGGGTTAGGATTGAATTGATGAAAAAAGAGGCTTATGATTGAATTGGAAAAATTATAATAGATTTAAGACTTTTTTTGGTAATTTTCTATCGTTTTCATGTTGCATCACTTGTGACGACAAGAAGGGATATGGATGCAGACGAAAGTAAATTCAAAAGATTCGAGAGTACTGAATTTTTTTAGATTTTTGTTGTCGATACTCATTTATCAGACTAATTCTTTTTCGCTTTAGTTTTACATAACCAATTGATTAGATAAGAGAAATCGATCGCAGAAGGATAAAAGCTAATTTCTACAAAAGTATGAGCTTCATCTTCTTATTTAGACCGCATATTAAAAGAGTAAATACACACTTTATTGATAGCGGCGTGACATGATATGTGATAGCCCATTCTATACACATCCAGTAGTGGATACATATTAATTGGGATATATATTATTGTGAACGATAATATTAAAGCTTCCCAAATTCGATTTGTCACACATAAGTGCATTCGATGAAGTCAGAATGATTTTTTTTTTTTTTTTTTTTTTTTTTTTGCATATTTGGATTCAATTGCACAATACTTTTGAAGGGGTATCGACAAAGTAAAATCCAAAGCCATAAAAGACACAGATATAGATAAGTTGGCCGAAAAAAAAAAACAATATTTTTCTTTGATTGGATTAACAAACTAAAAGAGGTAAAAAATTAAAAGAAAAAAAGTTGTAGGAAAAATCTTATGTCGGTTGAGAAAAAGAAAATAAAGAATTTTACGAAGAAATGAAAAAAAGTACAAAAGTACAAAATTAAAAATTAAAAAAAAATTCGGCGCCCCCAGCAAATTCAATCTAAACCGAGGATAAAACTTTGTCCCAAGGCAGCTATTCTCAATCATATTCTTTAACAAGAACAATTCACTTTATCAACCTGATGATATTCTTTGTCACATGCTTATTGTACAAAGAAACAAATGAAAGAATGTCTTAGAGCATATACACAATGATGACGTCATATTGCCGACCAAACCTTCTCCGCTTGCCCCGTCTAGCTAAGTTTCAAGGTTAGCAAACAAATCCTAAATGCCATCAATTGTTGCTGAGGTTTGTGTTCTTCTTGTGGTCAGCTATTGAAAGTGGGCATCACAAGATAACCCGATCTAGCATTGTGAATACAAGAAAGAATTATCGAGAGAACTTTAGGATTTAATATCGAAGCGATTACCTCAAAACAAATTACTAGAACATGATCTTCGAGCTACATTACAAAACTAGAAAAGTAAATCTTGCTTTTCATGTGGGGTTCTTGTAATTTCGTGGGAGAGGAAAAAAAATGTGAACCTTGTAATGGCATCTTATGTATATTAATTGTTTATTGGGTTAATACTACAAAAAAAAAAAAAAAACTCATATATGATAAATTTATTTCAATTTTTTTTTTTTTTTACAACGAAAAACCTCAAACTCATTATTTGTTTTCATTAAATTGGATTAATATCACAAAAATCACAAACTAATACACTTGTCACAAATTGACAGTAAAACTTCAAATTAGTATATCAATTAACGCCACGTATCATCTAATTCAGCGGTTTAAATGTAAAATTCAATGGAAACCAAGTAGAGGGTAAATTTATAATAGGTGTACAAGTTTGGAGTTTTCTGCGGTAAAAGAATTAGTTTGATTGAAATTTATCATAAGTATACTAATTTAGGGTTTTCGTTCTATTAACCCTAATTTCTTCCAACTTTCTAAGATGGCTCTTCTTTTTATCAAAAAAAGCAAATACAACACAATTATAAATAGCAAACGTTAGTGGAAAAATCATAGTGAATCATGACCACATATTTTTAAACAAAGCATAAAATGGTGATTTAAAAGGTTGACATATATAAAATTGGGAAAACGTGATCAAAAGTGTCATAACTTTTGTACAATGTTTACTTTGGTAACATAACTTTTCAATTAATTACTTGAATGCTATAATTTTTTATACAAAAGAAAAAAAAAGTTTTTAATTGACATTGGTGATTTTCCTTATTTGAAAATTAACGTGGCATTAAAAGTTATGAGACTGTGTGAACATTTTATTAAGGTTATGATACTTGAAGTGATTGATTGAAAAATTAGAACACTTAACATCATATAAAAGTTACGATACTTATGGTATTCTTAACCCCATAACAATCATGCAATCACATAAATCTCTTTAAATGTTAGAATTTAAGATTACTTTGAATTATCAACTATCTCAATTTATTTATTCAAATAAGACAAATTTCACTTTGCCATGCTATTGTACAAATGTTAATTTAGTTACAATTTGATCAATTTAATCTAAACATTTCCACAACTAGCTAATCTAGTCTGGCCAATATTGGCCAGAAATTACTAATATGGGCATTGATCATCTTACGAGGCACAGTCGATGCTCACATTAATAATTTCTACAATATTTATTTTTTATAATTTTTTTCATTGTTTTATTATTTGATTATCTTTATTACTTTTTTTTTTTTTTATTTTCTTTGTGGAAATGAGGGCTAGCAAGCCCTTGTTGATCATTGACAAGTAGCCGATGTGGGTCTCACCAACCGTGATGCCTTTGCCCAAATCTAGGTGGGGGCCGCCTAGCCACGGCTTATGAGGTCACAATAGCCTTGCTTAGGGCATTTGTGTCGCGACCTTCTTAGTGATAAACTACTAAGAGAAAGCTAATGATTACTATGTGTTAGGGAACTCCCTTATGATGTTTTGAAGATGACAAAATAAATCAAAAGCTACTAACGTATTTAATGGTTGAGTACAAGTTCACGCGAGATAATAGAATATGTAAATGATATTATCAAGGTTTATACTTGAAAGAACTAGAAGACAGATTTTTATCTTTGAAGCTGAACTTATTCAAAGCGTGTCAAGATCTTAAGGCTAAATATGTTCGAAGCGAATATGTTCGACTTACATCCAGATTGTAAAGTCTACGGACGGAAGACACTCAGACTTTACATACGAACGAGACACAAGTCGTAACGTGACAATGTCCAAAACGAGATACAAGTTCAAAACGTAATAGATTCAGAATGAAACATGTTCATAACGAGACAATTTGACAGAACTTAACATAAGCCCCAAACATATAACAGCTAGTGATTTGATTTGGATTTTACATCAAGATAAATTTGATTGACTAAATCTAATTGATTAAAAATTGAGTCTTCAAGACAAGAACTTTCTAAACGAAGAAGCTTTACTTATGAAAACCAAGATTCTGTTTGTATGGGCGATCAAAATCAATTTGGGATTCTACTTTTGTTACTCAACGGCTACTAAATCTTTTAGATACAGATCTGTCTAATGGGTAGATTGGAAGACGATCCTCTAAATACTGTCCAATGGCTAGTTTGGAAGTGGAGGAGTATTTAAGGAGACCAAGGACTGATGAACAAGTAAGAGACGGAGCGTAAAATCTATAATTCCAAAGTGTGAGAGAACGTCGATCATATACTTGTCTTTGGTGAGCTTAAACGTTTGTGATCGAGAGAGAAATACCAAAATAGTGACTTAGTGAGATAGTGTGATCTATCACTAAGTATTTGCACTCAAAGTTGTAATCTCTTGCTAATCATATAGTGGAATCCAGCCCGGAAGTAAGGCTGTTAGCGTGGGAGAGTAGATGTAGGCTTGATCTAAGTGAACCACTATAAATTTCGTGTACAACATTCTCTTTTCTTAACTCTTCTTATTTAAGTCTATTGCATACTTACAGGTTATTTCAGAAGTGTGTTCCATCGCATAACATATTCTGAATATCTACTAGAAGTCTAGTGGCTCGTTTAGTCAAACTCTGATCTTTATTCAGACTTTGCTCGCAATTTGTTTTATTCCGCATTTATTTGTCAAGATTTCTTTTAAATACCTATTCACCCTCCTCTAGGTATTCGTACTAGCATTTTCAATTAATATCGAGCCAAGTGCTCTTTTTATTGAAGTGTTTTATTACTTTTGAGCTAAAGATCTTCTATGGTTAGTATCTTGGCTCCGTGGATTGGTTGAAGGACAAAGCAATACCAGGCCACAATATTTTAATGGAAATGAATACAACGTTTGAAAAAACAAAATGAAGGCATTCTTAAGATCTAGAGATCCCTTGCAATGGGATGTTGTGGAAAAATGAATCAATCCTACTACTGCGTCTACATCAAATAAGAATGGTGAAGACAAAGAAACCAAACCCCTTGCTCCTATGTCTCGGATGGATATGTCCAAAAGAGAAGCTCTTGATGCAAAAGCTATCTATTCTTTATATTGTACTTTATCTCCTACTGAATATAATAGAATTTCTTCATGTGAAACAGCTAAAGAAGTTTGGGATATACTTCATGTTACTTATGAATGGACTGATCGTGTAAAAGAGACAAAAGTGAACTTCTTGCTCAACCAATATGAATCCTTCAAGATGAAGCCAGGAGAGTCAATTGGAGATACGTTCAGCCGTTTTACAGAAATTGTAAATGGATTAGCATATCAAGGTTAGCCAATTTCTGCTCCAATGAAGGTCAACAAACTCCCTGCGAGGTCTCTCAAAAGATTGGAACCATGTTAAGACCTCAATCTGAGAGACTCAGAGGATTATGCCACTCTCAGTTGATGAACTCATTGGCACTCTTTAATCTTACGAAGTGGAACAAATCAATGATGAAGATCCCGAAGGTAATAAGTCCATTGCACTTAAATCTAACGTTGATTTTGATGATACAAACTGAGAAAATAACATGGATGACGAAGAACTTACTTTGATGATCAAGAAATTCAAAAAGCTGAGTAGAAAAGGAAGGAAATTCAGTGGAAGAAGACAATACAAGTAGAATGGGCAGAAAAGAACAATGAAAGAAGATGATGAGCAAGGAAATATATGCTTGATGGCATATTCAGACTCAGACTCAAATTCGGAATCAGAATCAAACTCAGAATCAGAGTCTGACTCAAACATAGACTCAGAATCCGACAAGGAAATCGAGATAAGTCATTCAAAAATTCCTATCAAAGTTTCAAAGTATATAAATGAGCTTTGCTTAAATCTCAAATCTTCTCTTAAAAGGATCTCCGAACTAAAAAAAGGAGAATTCATGGCTTAGGCAACATGATCTTTCTCGAAAAGAAAAGTTTGAAATTTTGCAAAAAGATTTTCTACAAACAAAAGAAAGTTGAGATTTACTTTTCTAAGAAAATGATTCTTTAAAAAAGGTATTTTTAAATATTTCGACAAAATTTTCAAAGGGTTCAAAAACATTATAGCATATTCTTTCCATACAAGTACCTTACTATAATAAGTCGGGACTTGGTTTCAATAAGGAAAGTGATTCTCTAATAGATTTTTCTAAAGTTAAGGAGAGGCTTAGACAAAGACTTCCTAGACTTGCGTACAAGAAGCATTTTCAAAGGATCTTTATAAAACCTGTTGGTCGAAATACCCTTAAGTGTTCAAATTGTGGAGATTCGAAACACTTTGAGAAAGAATGTTCTAAAGTTTGGAGACCTGTTAAGAAAGATTGGGTGAAAACATCATACTCTATTAACTCTCATGGACCTAAGAAAATATGGGTACCAAAGAAAAGATGAGTTGTTTTTGCAAAAAATAAATGAAAAGAAGAAAGAGAATTTGGTAAGAAATATATTTTTTCTCAATTTGATTTGGGCACATAATTCTCATTATACTTGATATTCAATATATTGTCTTTGTGCCTTGATTGATTTAGACTTTATAATGACAGTATTCTATGATTTGTTGAAGGAAGAATCGTGTGATTTGATTCCCCGAGTTGAGATTTGATTTAATATGTGTGATTGATTTGATATCTTTCTTAGAGATAATTCAGATTATTTTGTCTAATTTTATGCTCTCTAATTTTGTCATATTTTGCAAAGTGAAAATCTGTTTTACGTGATATTAATTTATTATGCAAGATCTTCTTTAGATACTCAAGGATTTTATTCCTTTTGATTTTATCGTGCTTTGACTAAGTTAGAATTTCTTCAAGATATTATTGTGCATAATGTTCTTTCCTTAAATAACATGTTATGATAAGTTAAGAAAGAATATTTGATTATCTATGAAGATTTTATATTTTGCTCTAACGAAATGGAAGGATCCAAATTTATGGACAACAAAAAGGAAATGAGTTCATTGCAATAAAATTCTATAAGGGAAGAATGATTGCGAATCTATGCAAATGTTTGTGCAATCAGAAAAAGAATCTCATGCAAAGATTGGCAATGATCATTTTTTTTATCAATGGTATATTTCAAAAATATACCTTGGGTAAGAGAATAATTTTTTTTCTCGCCTTGCAAGTTTTTACTTGATTTGGCGCGTGATAGCAATATCTACTTTCTTTTTGCGAAATGCATTAGTAATATATTTTGAGATTTATGCTTAAGGAAATCCCTTTGATCTTGAAAGATATTATTGCATATTCTTGGATACTCTTGCTATATTTTTAGAAGATATCTTATATCTAGCAAGTTTGATCCGCAAATCGGAGGAAGGTATTACGTGATATTTTTGCAAGGATTATTATTTGTAATACAAGAATTTGCAGGTAGCAAAGAATATTCCATATGGATTTTGGAAAGCTCGATCCGAAAATTATGGAGATTCTATACTATTTTCTAGAGGCTCAAAAATTCTATTCCTTGTGAAAAGTTATTGCAAATTATAGAGCAAGTCCCTAATGTGTTGTATGAAAGGTTGAGTAGCTTTGAATTTAAATATTTGATAATCTTATATATGCTATTCAATTTATTTATTTGAAGAAAGGGTATTATATATTATGTGAATATTATAATAGTATATTTGTGCAAAAAGTTTGTTGAGTTTATGCAGATTAAATTCGAGACAAGCTTGATTGAAGAAAACAAATTTCTGCCTCGAATTTCAAAAAGCAAATGATCGTTGCGGATATTGTTGCTACGAAGGAAATAATGGAAAAATATTCTGTTCAACGTGCACAAGTCGCAATTAGTGTTATTCGCAAATATTGTCATGATGACAGGGGGAGAAAGTGAATTCAAAAGGAAAGGAAAAGAATCGTGATCACTTCACAAAAGGCAACAAATTGAGGGGGGAGCATTGACCAATTATGGAAAATCTTTTTGAATTGATCATGATCTTGATTATTATGGAAGGAAGGAAAATGTAAATGTGACAAAACTTGTTAAGTTCTACAAAATCCGGTTAGTGCATCTTTTATTACCTTTTGTCATCAACAAATCTCTTATTGATATTATCATTTTATTATGACAAAAAGGGTAAGTGAATTTTATAATGCATCCGCGATTTTTATTGGATATTTGCTGATATATATGATCGAAGTGAGCTATATTACATATCTTTAATATTCGACTTACTTTGTAAACGTTGATTTTTTTTTTTTTTTGGAAATTGTGTTTCATGCAAGATATATTTGTTATCGCTTTATATTCTCTACGTGATACTATTTCCATTGTTATCGCTTTTGATTATGACAAAAGGGGGAGAGGATATAAATATGCATATGTGTTGATTGGTTGATATTATTTGTTGCATAATATTGAACTGCGATAATTTTTCTATATATTGTTATGCTCAATCTATTTGCTATCTTCTGTTATCTTTTTGATTTGAATTACATTATTCTTTAAGATTGCCTTGATTTATTAATATTTTAGAAAGTATGATTACACATATGCATATTCAAAGATCGTTTTGTCATCATCAAAAAGGAGAGATTGTTAGGGAAATCCCCTTATGATGTTTTGAAGATGACGAAATAAATCAAAGGCTACTAACGTGTTTAATGGTTGAGTAATAGACTATGTAGATGATAGAATATGTAAATGATATTATCAAAGGTTTATACTTGAAAAAACTAAAAGATAGACTCTATGTTGAAGTTCGAACTTATTTAGACCGTATCCAGACCTTAAGGTTAAATATGTTCAAAAAGAGAATATGTTCAGACTTACATCCAAATTGTAAAGTCTACTTCAGATGGAGGACACACAAACTCTACTTCAGACGGAAGACACTCGAGACTTTACATACGAACGAGACACAAGTCGAGAATATGACAAGGTCCGTAATGAGACATAAGTTTAGAACGTAACAAATTCAGAACGAAACATGTTCATAATGAGACAATTTGACAGAACTTAACACAAGCCCCAAACATATAACGGCTAATGATCTAATTTGGATTCTACATCAAGATAGATTTGATTGACAATTGGATCTTGAAGACAAGAACTTTCTAATCGAAGAAGCTTTACTTATGGAAACCAAGATTCTATTTGTATGGCTAATCAGAATCAATTTGGGATTCTATTTTTGTTACTCAACGGCTACTAAATCTTCTAGATATAGATCTGTCCAATGGGTAGATTGAAGACGATCCTCTAGATCTTGTCCAACGGCTAGTTTGGAAGTGGAGGAGTATTTAAGGAGATCAATAACCGATGAGCAAGTAAAAGACAGAGCGTAGAATCTATAAAATTCCAAAGTGTGAGCAAACTTCGATCATACACTTGTCTTTGGTAAGCTTAAACATTTATGATCATGAGAGAAATACCAAAAGAGTGACTTAGTGAGATAGTGTGATCTATCACTAAGTGTTTACATTCAAAGTTGTAATCTCTTGTTGATCATATAGTGGAATCCAGCTAGAAGGTTGTTAGCATGGAAGAGTGGACGTAGGCTTAATTTAAACTGAACCACTATAAATTTCGTGTGCAACATTCTCTTTCCTTAACTCTTCTTATTTAAGTTTGTTGCATACTTACAGGTTATTTCAGAAGTTTGTTCCATCGCATAACAGATTCTGAACATCTATTAGAAGTCTGGTGGCTCATTTAGTCAGACTCTGATCCTTATTCAAACTATGCTCGCAACTTTTTTTTATTCCGCATTTATTTGTCAAAATTTCTTTTAAACACTTATTCACCCCCTCTAGGTGTTCATACTAGTATTTTCACTAAGTAAGCACTTAGCGCAAACTCTCGCAAGTCTATACCAGTCATAACTTTGGGGTTCTAAGTTAATTACCTAACCATGCAAATCAATAAAGTTTATATACATTACTAATTTATCATGGGCGATTAGAAGTTTAAATAAAATGTGGAAGAACATTTTATTTATAAAAATTAGAGTTTTCATGAATACGGGAACTTAATTACATGAAATAAACATAATGCTCTTTTCGATTATTATATTTTATTTCGAAAATATTTTTCTTATCAGTTTTTGTCAATTTTAACCTTAAGCCATTAATATGCTATGTGTGATTATGTGGGTGGCGAACATGCAATGATGAATTACCGTAAAATCTAAGTGACATGCGAGCCATATCATAATTAAAAAAAATTAAGAAGGAAGTCGTAGGAAATCTTCTATCAGTTGAGGAAAAGAAGAGAGGATAAAAATTTACGAAGAAGCGAAAAAAACAAAAGAACAAAATAAAAATTAAAAAGGGGTTCCGGCGCCACAAGCAAATTTAATTTAAACCGGGTATAAACTTTGTCCCAAAGCAGCTATCCTCATCATATTCTCTAACAGGAAATGTTGATTTTGTCAAACTATTGATACTCTTTGTCATATGCTTATTGAACCAAAAAACAAATCAAGGAATGTCTTAGGCATATACTCAAGAATGACGTCATATTGCCAACCAACCCCTTCTCCGCTCGCCCGTCTGTCTACATGCCACGGTCAGAAACAAACCGTCAATGGTTTTTATTGTTGGACCATCAAGCCCATCAAATCTTTGTTGAGGTTTTGTGTTGTTCTTGTGGTCATCAATTGAAAGTGGACTTCACAAGATAATACGATCTAACAAGGTGAATACAAGAAACAAATTATCGAGAGTCTTTAGAATCCGACATCGAAACGATTATCTTGAACATTATTTATGAGCTACGTCACAAAACTAAGCCGAGAAAAATGATACTTTTGAAGAAAAAAGAATGCGAAATCAATTCTTATAGCTTTGCAAGAGGATAAGTGTCGCAACCCTAATTTTTGCAACGTCAGTCAAGGGAAATTATAGGGTTAAGGATATTGCCCAAAGGTGGAGTGTGGGCTCACTCAACCCCATACTTTATGCTATGTTTAATTCATTTTTAAGTTTGATTCAGCCTATAACATTCTATGTAAAAGGGGAAACACCACAAACTAATTAAAACGTGAGAAATTGTCTCACTATCTATGCAATTAGAAACCATTTAGGATCGAGGACTTGATTATGTTAACAAGTGTGTCACTTACTTGGTAGGTATGTTCATATAAATTATCAAACATTCTTTGTTACCAATTACGAACCTAAAGGTCATTCAATGTCACTAAAAGTTCATGCCGTGATTTTTAAGAATTTATTATGATTCTAAAGCTTTCTCTAAACATGCTAAAAGAAGAAAAAACAGTCAATGTATTGAAAATACATGAACTAAATACTCAAGTATAAAAATGCCTAAAGTAAGATACGGAAAATAAAATCTGATACTCATTAGAAAGACTTTACATGGCTTTGTTCTAAGCCCTGAGATAGCAACTCCATGAGTTACGTTTCAAATTTAATTTAATTTCCTTTCTAAAAGGATCAACCTTCTAAAACCCCTAAACTAAAGGTCAAATTCACCATTTGGAACTAAGCTGGCTTTAATGCTAAAACTTAAATTTTAATAAAGATCTACTACTCAGCAATTTCTAATTTTTAATGAATTTTTTATTATTTATTTAGACAAATATTTCTATTTTCGAAAATTGGGACTCGGGCTGCGCTGGATTTCAACTAAAGCCACAACAAGCCCTAAGCCCAGCTTTCAAAATTGATCCATCTAAACCTAGAACCGCATGAATCTCGAAGCCCAACTCGTTATAGCCAAATTTAGCCCAAACTCAAGCCCGAATTCATCTAGAGAAGGGTCTAAGCCCAGATCATTATCTTCTCCTCAGCAGTTCACTAACAATCCACACCTAATTCCATCTCGATTCGATAATGGTACGCTCCGCCGTCGGCCACTTCCAGTCACCGGACTGATGCCGACGCTCCCACTGCATTAACGGCCACCACTGTAGAAGGCCGAACCTCCAAAATTTGTGGGCACACAGTAGAAGAGTTTAAGGTTCGCATCAAAAAGCTCATAGTCACCCCCTCGCGGACGAAAACCATCAAACGCCCCGAACGTCAATTTCCCCGAAGGACAAAAAGAACGAAAGGAATACGGTCAGATTCAATCTCGGTGGCAAAGAAATTCGACTGAAATCAGGTCCTGGATTCAATAAAATCATTCTATAATATTGTCCCTGTCCATACACGTCTAGAGCGAATGAAAATCGGAGAGGCATATATACGAAATCAGTTCGGGATTTTCATCGAACAGGGGGGGGGCATGTGACTGAACAGGGAGAATGTTTCAGCCATTTTGTTTAGCCGGAATTGTACTCGCAACAAAATATCTTGCACCGAAAATAATTCTTCAGCTTTTTAAAAGGAAATCAAGGTCCTATGCTAACTCCGGAGAGAATTTATCACAAGCACCGGCGAAAGGAGTCAACACTTTCAGATTTGAAATTGAATAATACAAATTCAAACCGTGCTGAAATTTAATCGACAACAAGGTCTAGAAAATACAAAGCCGATGGGATAACCAAAACGTGACCAGATTCTACTGGAATTTAATTCATGACACAATCTAAAAATGTGAAAGCAACGATATTACATCGGAATTTAATTGATTGACGAATTGGAGAACTATAGCTAGGAAAATTAAAAGTATAATGTAGGAAAGTTAAAAATAATTGAAAGGTGACATTTGGTTTGATTTGTATAGGGGCTTCTCTGATTGAGAACTAGCAATATTTATAATGGTTTTCAGCGGTTGCGTTTCCTCGAGTAACTCCTGTCGATTACCTCTGTGTTCCTATATCTCCACAAACTTCGCACCCATGTTTTCCAATTCTGAACTGATCCATGATCTTCGTTCTTATAATGATGATTGTCCCACGATCTTGCTTTTAAGCAATAACTGTTCCTTCTGAGCATAGGTAGCCTTGACCCTAATTGTCTTGTCATTTTCAAGTTTAAAAACTGCGCTTCAATGTCCCTCTGATAATCACACATCGCTGACACTTGTCTCGACAACTACCGACTATCCATCACCCAAGCTCAAGCTAGTCTCAAGTCAGACATCCATAGTCAACTAATCAAGCTTTGAACGAATTAAATTTCCATTCCAACGGAAAAGCGCACTCTCGGTTACCTCCCTCATTCTTAAAACTGGGCGTTTTCAAGGGAATTACCTTGTCGATGAAGGCAGCTAGAGCAACGGTTTGGCGACTCGAAGAGAGAAAATGGTCTCTAAATGCTTTACTGACCGAAATCAGGATTTGTAGAAGAGCTCCGAATGAGATCGCCGCTCTTTGAATTCTTTAGCTGCAAAATAGGGGGGAGCAAGACCGGGAATGTGCAACTTTGGAATGGCAAAGACACGCGGCGACGATGGCTCACGGCGCCGGAGGGGAGCTCTGGAGAAGATCTTTGAAGCCACGGCGTGGGTACCAATCGCCGGAGAGGGAATGAAGACTATTACTCCAGCTCCTCCGTGAATGAAATTCCAGAATGGTGATATAACTTGCGATGGTGGAGACAAAATCCGATGCCACTTCCCAGCCAAGATGGAATAACCTAAGTTTTATCGAGGATTTTATGTGGTCACGCCAAGTGACGCGATCTCGAAGGGCGTAGGTTTGAGTAACTCAAATTCTTCGATGCCAAGAATGGTACTCTAAATGGTTGATCGGTTCTTTAAGGCTAAAATTTCTTTAATCGAACCTGAGATCTTTACATTTCTCTGTCCTAAATCAAATTTCTTAAATGAAGATTATAAATGAAATGATGCGAAATTATTAATAAAATGCAACACTACTAATTTCTACATGCAATTGAGATACTAAGGACGCTTAGCTAATAATTTTTCTTTTGTTAAGAAATGAGACTCGTCATGATTGTGTATCTTGAATC
>CM024588.1:30739042-30824323 GCA_014182565.1 Eucalyptus marginata
TCGAAATTTATAGTTCTTGTTGTTGAACAATGATGATCCAAAGCTCAAGTAATTGCCCTCGTATGACTCAAGGGCTTAATAGATTATCCCTCACGAGTTGCGTTCAGCAAAAACTCCTCATGTGAGGTTATGTGTGCATTAGGATTAGAAGAAAGACTAGAGTACTATTTAAAGAATTTATTGTACAACACTCCTATCACAGGCCAGACTTTACTCAGCCTACATCAGTTAACCTCATATTAGATTAATTAAGAATCTTTATATCTTATATTATTAGATCAATCCCATAAAATGATAAATTTCAATCTCAATTAAAACTCTTGTATGACTGTATCACGTTTCCCTTTTACTTGGGGATCTTGTGTCCTAAGCAGAGTATGCATCTTGATTCAATATAACAAGAGGTTCAGCCTGTTATCATTATCAAGTAAACGGCATCAGCTTTCAACCGATTGTGGACGGGTGAGCAACATCACCTTTCTTCCAAATGATATTAATGTTACAATCCAATACTTCCCCACTCCAATCAGCCTGAACCTCGACAAATAGTCTCAGAGGAGGGTTGTCAAATTGTACCCGCAGAGGGCATCCGTTACCTTTTATTTTTTTTATGAAGGTCAAAACCATTGAATGTGAATGGTACAAATGATGAAAGATGTGCATCTCTATCGACTGGACAAGGGAGAGGCAGTGATGATGTGTGCTGCGCGGGGAAGCGATGGCACTTCACTTTCTTTCGATTCACACGCATACCCCTTTCATTAGTTTCCATATTAAAAGGCATTACACCTCTGGCCAAAAGAGAATACCAAAATCATCCCGAGCCAATACTACAGAAAAAGAGGGCAAAAGGAACAGCTTAAAGAGAAGGCAAGGCACCCATCAGACAGCTACCGGCTCCTGTTTCTGGTCGATTTGGAATGCTCCGTCTGCCTAAAAGCCTGCACAAGAACCGACCCCTTTCCCCAGACGATCTCTTTCCACGCTTTATGAAACCTTTTCCACTCTTTCATTAATTAATGTTTGCGGATTGGCCTGTGGCCGTGGCGTGTTCCCGGTTTGTCTGTACATGCGGTGGATGTTTCTTCGTTGAGGTGGGGTGGGGATGTGCGACGGCGAGACAGGCTCGGTTTGCGAGGCGGGGCTTGGGGATTCGGGGGAGAGCTCGTTTTCACGTGTCCTGCGAAAGTCGAGCAGCCTCGATCCGGTCAGACCCGTTGTCCCCAGGGCGTCTCTGCCGCTTCAACCCGCGCTTTCTTCCTTTCCTTTCACCCATTTCTATTTTGTATCTTTTACCCATTAAGGGTAGTGCAAATTTTTACACTATTTCTGAACTGCCATCTGATATTTTTATAATTTTCCCGACAGCCCCTTTTGAAGGTTTGAAATCGATTGCAATGTCTGTTTCCCCCTTGACGTGGACTCCGACCATTTTTTTTAACTCTGAGCTTCGGTCATGTGCTTGTCACGTGACTAATTAGTTACTTTTACGGATGACTAAAGTTCTGTTTGGTAACGTTTTCATTCTCCTAATTTCTATTATTTTGTTTTCCGGAACAAAAAAAAAAAATAGAAATTCGTTTGGTAACGTCAATTAATTTTTCTATTCTACAAAATAGAAAAGTGGCTGGGGAATAGATTTGGAAGAGAAACAAGAAGTTAAAAAAATAGTTTCTTATTCGCGAAAATAATTTCTAGAAATAAGTTATTTTTTTCTTTTTCTTCCTTGCTACCCCCTACCCCTCGTCGCTACTCTTGTTGTCCAGCCACCGCCGCCACCCGCTTGCCCTCATCGGCTAACCAATGCCGTCAACCGCCACTCGTCACGGCTCCTGGCCGCCACCGCTAACCCTTACCACCTATCACCGGCAACCAACCGACCACTTATCGCTGCAACCAACCACCTTCGCCGTCCTCGACCGCCCGTCACTGGGGCCCCAACAACCGACCGCCTCACGCCACTCGCCGGCCACCGATCGCCGCCACCCGCCACGGCCCACCACCGATGACCCGAGGCCTCCACTCATTGGCCGCCACCCACCACCAATGACCGTCGATGCCGCCGCTTGCCGCCTGGCCAACCAACCGCCGCCACCGACGACCGTTGCCACCGACCACCGATGACTGCCGCCAACCATCGACAGTCAACCGGGGCGGTTAATGGTGGTAGGCGGCGATCGACGTCGTCGGCGGTCATTAGCAGCAGGGGTCGGCGGCAGGCGATGACGATCGGCGATGGCGGCGGTCAGTAAGGGTAAGGAAGAATAAGAAAAAAATTAAAAGAAATTTTATATTGAATTGTACCAAATGGCATTCCTATTCTTTTTCATTCCGAGAATAGATTTTGTATAATTACCAAATGCGTTCTTTTTATTGAGAAATTATTCCAAAGAATAGAAATAGAAAAAAAAAATATTTCTGAAAAGAAATTGTTCTTTGGAACAAAACAGACCCTAATTCTGTCCGATAATAGAAATGTGAATTTTGTGTCCTGGGTTTTGGTGCTTGTTGCAAGTAACCCCTAACTACGTAATTCTTATAAATTCCTCCCTGAAGTGTTCTAGTCGATGGTAATGTCCCCTTTGATGATCACTTTGGCCAATTTTCACAAAAGGCCTACACTTTTACTAATCTTTTTTATATTTTGCCTATACTTTGAAATAATCGGTCAAATAACCAACTCTGTATTTCGTCTTGACTATGGCCTCAAAACTTCGTCCAAACTTTCAAAGCTATCATGGAATCGACCAAAGTTTCTGTGGCATTCACGAAAAATGGCCTCTTAGGACTTCGATACAGGGCAAGACATAAAACGAATTATTAAATGTAGAGAAAAATCCAAACATTACAGGATACAATATAATCTGCGCATTTTGTTTATAGCACAAATTGACGTGTTTATGTCGTGACTTAATTATTTCTCTAGTTAAATAAAAGATATGATGCTTTAGTGCTAACATCACTAAGCACATGGTAATTACACCGCTGGTAGATATGATGCTTTAGTGCTATCATCACTAAGCACATGGTAACTACACCGCTGGTAGAGGCTACATCGCAGGCACACGCATGTACCAAGCAAAGGCAAGATGTCCGTCGCTTAGGTAGCCTAAGTTGATCTCTGATAAATATTAGATAAGAAAATTGATTAAGAAAAAAAAGTCATTTTAGCTTTAAAAGTCGTCTCTATAAAGATAAGGGAACATTGGAAAAAAATTAAAAAGTTAGTAGGCAACTGGTCACATGTGCGAAAATCTAGGGGTATAATGTAATTTGTCATATGTCGTTGGACAAATTTGCCTCCCATCGTGACAAAGCACACGATTGGATCTCCAAGTGAAAATGACCGAGTAAATGCCAAAAGGGACATTACAACCGATGGTCTTGGATATCTAATAAAATTAGTCCAGTCAAGATGGCAAAAAATCTGGATCAAAAAAAAAAAGATGGCAAAAAATCAATACTACAATTTTCTTGGAAATAGGCCAATGGAAAAATATTTGTTCTGAATATCTCAAATTATTGTATCGTGAAGATGAAATGGCCTATTTTATCTTGTGAGAATGATACAAAGCTATTTTTATTTTAGGATTCCCTTTGACAGACTTTTTCTTTTCCTTAGTCCTATTGTCGATTTCACGTTGCAAATCAACCATTTTGATTTTTCAATGCAAGGATTGAAAACTGCAAAAATGAAGATGCAGAAGGATAATACAATCTGAGCATCAACTCTATTTTTGGAAACCGGAAAAAGAATTACATAATTTACTATGGTTATCAGTCAAGTCCAGATAATATGTCGTAAAAAACTTGACATAACGTATTTAGCATTGTGATTATAAAAAATAAAGAACTATACCCGCACGATGCACGGGTTCACAATTAGTTAAGTATATAATAAACAACCTCCCGATTGCAAGCACAACGGTTTAATCAAAACTGATTCCTTGTAGATCTTCATTAGAAAATTGAGAGTCCAAATATAAGATTGAAAACTTTTTTCAAAGATCAATGATTATTAAAATTTAAGTCCTAACAATTATGAGAAGCTTAGGTTCCGTTTGTTTCGTGGAAATGAATGATTTGTAATACATTTTCCCGATGATGATCACTTATACCGCCTATAAAAATGAATAAACAAAAAATAGTTTTATTGTTCATGAAAATATTTAGAAGTGAATTGTTTTCGAAAATGAAGACATTTTCTATTGACTAATTATTTAAAGCAATACAAGTGATCGTTTTTATGAAGACATTTTTTAGATAATTATATTGAATTCTGTGTTTAGAGTTCATAGAATTTTTTTTAAATAATCTAGGTTTTTCATTTTATATCTAATCGACGCAATAGAAAGTCATTCTGAACACTAATAGAGTTAATGATTATATATATTTACTAAACAAAAGGACGAAAATATAAAGAAATAAGGGCATTTTAGTAATTGTACTTCGATATGAGACTGCAAACTACAAAATCTCAAATCTTGAAATTGTGTCTTAAGCAATTAGTCCCAAACCCATCTTGCTACCCTTAAGGGAGCGCGTGATAACTATTATAGTTCTTTATTTTTCTGTTTTTCTATTCCTGAGAATAGGTTTAGACTAAAAATTTGTTTGGTAACGCAATTTCATTTTTTCTATTTTCAGGACAAATTTTTAGCTTAGAAATAGATTTAGAATAGAAATGAGTAATAGAAATTTTCTAATTTTCTATTTTTAAAACAGAAACAGATATAAAAATTCTTCTCATCATTCACATTTGTCGCTTGCAATTGCCACCAACTATCCCCCACCGGTACCCGTTGCCCTCGGTCGAGAAAAGAGCATGGGAGGGAGATATTGAAGAAGACCTATCAAATGAATTTTTGTTCCAAAAATAAAAAAATAAAAACTTTATCGCCGTTATCAAACGCGTATTTTTATTCGAATCTCGTTCAAAGAATAAAATTAGAAAAATCTATTTATAGTCGAAATTATTCTCAGAACATAATGATTATCATTTGTGTCCTAAGTTTGTGTCCATCCCACTTTCATTTATTAAACACGGCCGTGCATGTAGTGCTATTGTCCTCTTCTTTTCTAATTTTTTTTTTTAAAAAAAAATTGCCAGACAGGATTGTACGTGTGAAATTGTCCATGTAAATCTCACGATTACGTTGGCTTGTCACGTAAAAGAATCAAATTGGCTTAATCATAAGATGTAACGACCAAATTCAATCAATTAAAGTTTAAGAACAAATTAAATGAAAGGATGACGGCCAATTCTAACATTACAAGACGCAAATGCCTCTGTGACACGAGTTTTTCAATTTAAAATTCCTCTTGATCGAAAATCCATATGTTTAACCTTATTAGCCCTTTAAGTGAAAAGGGCACATTATATCCAACTCTTCTGGAAATGATTTATACCAATCGAAAACGAAATTTTCCCTAACAAAATAATCAAAAATGGGGACAAAAAGGTATTTCTCTATCCTAACACACCAATCAAAAATATAAAAAATGAAAAATCGCCGAAGAATATACAGAAGCCCGAGCTTCCACGGGCCAAGCCCTACACAAGGGCAACGACAATAACATTTTCAGATCGGGTCATGCCGGAGCCGATTAATGAAGGCATGACCCGTCGGTCCAAACGATGTGCTGGCTTGCAGATTGACCCGGCCTATTAGACCATCTTTTCACGGACACGCATGAATTTATAACGGCCTATAAGGCCCTATTTGTTTAATGAAAAATAAATGATTTACAAAATAGAATAGACCTTACCCTTTAAAAAAATTAACTAATAAACTGTTAATAATTTAAAACTAAATATGCTCCAACTTCATTTGATCCTCGGTGACCAAGAGGATCATACCAAATGGAGGATCATACCAAATGAAGGATCAATGCCAACTTCTGAACAACCGCAGCGGCCAAAATGAACGCAAGCGAGCAACCTTTTTAGAGTGCTGGGGCGGGTCGCAAGAAAAGAGTCAACAAAAACAGACCAGGGAATGAGATAGAACGCGCTACGTCACACGAAAACAATTGGTCATGAATCTTTTGCTTTGCATCAACAAGGGTCCTACCGAACTCCCAGAGACCTCTGTAATGTTAGCACGCGATTGTACTGTACGAGGACCGAATAAATACGACAAATACATCTGACTTTGGTACAGAATGCTCGCACACTGAAATTTGCAGTCCCTGCTGGTTCCCTTCCTACAACTTTCTTGAGCAGAGGCGTCGGGGGATACAAGATCATCATCTGGTTACGTCCTCTTCATGAGATACCCCAAGATGAGGCCGACCAAGCCGATGAGAACGACGTATATGAACGAAATACCGCCAGGGCCTTTCTTGGTTTGTCGCCTCAAAAGATCCTGTTGAAATTTGATGTATCAGTGCAAAACCCGATAAAGGCAACATAGAAGTATATTGAGTGCATCGATAAGCGAGCTCCGCATTGCATAATGTCTTCTATTTTTATTTTTTTTCACTTTAACCACATGATTTGCCATATTCTGTCAAACATTAGGTCATAGCCATGTATGCATATGCCAAACGTAACTTTATCTCCTAAGAATCTAGAATGTGAAGTTAGCGGACAATGAAACAGCCAACAGAACTAGTCCAACAGAATACAAAAGGGAAAATCTAGGACGGACTGTGAAAATCATGACACACCAACAGCAACTCAATTGACAAAGGGCTGATTTACTGATATGATTGGCATATATTTCTTTGGGTCCATCACAGAAGATCTACATTGTGCTCCCCTCCAAAATGGCCAGAATAGTCCTATTTGGACAAATCTTAATTCAAATCTTAAAGCACCGATCTTATCTTCTTAATCTGATCAGCATAGGTTTCACTGGCTCTCTCCAACACTAAAACAATTATCCATGTTCTATTCAAGCATACTTCCCAAATTCTTCAGTCCATTCTCATTGTTATAACCGGGAATTGAACTCCAGTTATCCCACAAGTTCATACCAGTTCCCTCTTTACAGACATGAAATAGCAGTGAATAGGATAGTGTGGCAAAGTCACGTGTAATAGTTTCACTACATGTAGACAGAATAGGACAATGAAGCCCTTCCAGCTACCAAAGAAGAACATAGCCTTTTCCCACCAAGAGGCTGACAATATAGATTCTTTCAAATCATTGTGCTCTATTCAGTGTCATGTCCTAAAAAAGTTCAAAAACTCATAATTCCTCATCAAATTCCGGACCCCTTTTGACCTGTCCTATGAATGCCCGTCACCTATATCAAGTGCTTTTGATTGATTTAGCATACAGAACAAGGATTTTCCCATGCTTTACCCCATGATCTGGCTGGCTTCCAGCTTGATAGATTTCCAGCATTGTACCTTAAAGTAGTGGTTTGCAGCCACTATGCCCTCTTTAAGAGGTTCACATTTGCATCAGCAGAATTAGCTCCCATTGTTTTCCCTAGAATAGATTTGACTTGCTATAAAGGTTACAAGCACCACATTTCGCCATTACATCATGACCATCACCTAAGCATGTTAGCCTGGTCCAGTTGCATCTTCAGACCATCACTCAATTATGCCTCTTGGTTAGAAAATTTTGTCTCCACAGACTATTATTTTTAGTGAAAAATCCATCAAAATGAAGAGGGAAGTAAACTGAACCTTACAGCGAGTGCAAAGAATTTCATCAGACAACAAACAACACAATTAAAGTCATTCACGTTGCCACTTACCAATTCCTGCTGAAGCTTCATATTTAGCTGAATAGCTGAGTTTTTCTCCTCGTTCAATTTCAAAATATGAGCCTTTGCCTGGAACCAGAGGATATATGTCAAACTAAGAGAATAGGCAACTCATATAAATTGTAATTCCTTAATTAAATAACAAGGTATCAAAGTTACAGGCTTTTATTTCTTGGTCAGCGAAACACAAAGGCTTTATAATCAAATTGAGACTGGCATCACAGGAGAAAGGATACATATTCACACTAACGGCCATCAAATGAAACAAAATTAGAATTTTTAAGGATCTATTAATCCAGCAATAAAGTAGATTGTTTAAGTCATTTGCTGTAACAAGAAAAAGGTTGTCAGAGGAGGCTCAATACAAGACCACAGCAATATTCAAGAGTCCTCTGCTCCAAGACAATCCCAGCACAATATATAGAACATCTGCTTTCCTTACACTGATACAATTTAAGATCCATATCTTCCTTCTCCTTTTAAGGGTTGAAAACAAATTAATTTACATATTATCAAGCAAAGTGAAACCCATGTCAAACTCCCCACATCCTAGTTTAGTATTTGTAGATATAATGACCTCAAAATAAACCAGCCAATATAAATTAAATCTATCAAAGTTTTTGTCAACTAGAACCTTCATCTAATGAAGTGGAAGTGTCCGACAACAATCTACATGGATGGTGCAAAGCTCAATTTACAGAAAGTGAAGAAGAGGAAACTTGCACCAAAAGAACATGGCAAATAGAGAAATGCTGAAGACACTCTACAAAAACTTGTTTTCTAAGTAATTCAACCAGATTAGATTGGAAGAAATCAATTGGCGCCTGGGTCCCACCTTTTATATCTCAAACGTGAATCTGCCAGATCACTTAGCATGCGAGTTTTAAAATAAGTTCTTTGTACATCTAGTAAAAATTTATTAGGAAGATATATCAATACATAAGTGTTTCTTTTCAGTTGTATCCTATACATACATAGGCATATCAAAGTTTTGTCGTCAGTCTCATTAGATGAATGGCTAAGTGTTAAATACGCAGTAGATGATGCTGTTGCGGCAAAATCTCAGAATTTAAATGAAAGGCTGATTTCTGCAGAACTATGAGGTTGATATGGTGCCTAAGGCAATTGAAATAGTCTTGAACCCTAGATAGCAACTACTGCTAGCAATGTAAGAGAAATTGAATAAGGTGAGACTTTGCCTGTGGCAGGCCAAAGAAGTAGTCTTCGAAGTAATATAAATACGACATGTCTAATCTAAAATATGCAATAAACTCCTACTTGTAATCACAAGATCCCCAAGAACAAATCCAGTCATAATAAAATTCAAGGAACATTCCAGATTCCTGCAAGTTGCTATCACCAGTGAAGCCATGTACAACCAACAAGGCCAGATGTAGTCCATCTATGTCCTATTATTTCCTCGCTCAGGTGCAGCTTTTCACCTCACCAAGTTCAACAGCCTAAAGCAAGCCTCTTAATCCATACTACAAATAAGCTATCTGCTATGACCGACAGAGCAAAGACCAATAAGCACTAGGTAGTAGTAGCCAAATGTTGCCTTTGGCATAATTTAGTATATTATACTTTTTCTTTTCTCTTCTTCTAGCTTCTGCGCATTTGTGATGTACTGGGGAGTCTGCTTGGTAAGATATTTATCAAATAGCCTAGACTTTCAGACAGAGTTTACTTATAGCTTGCGATGATCCAAGAGAACCACAGGTTGAAAGTCAACTGAGTACTTACTATAAATAGAAAGCATCCATCCTTCACCAACTACTAGGATGAATGAATTAAGGAAAAACAAAGAAGAGGTTACAAATTTATATAAGCAAGTTCAAAAGACTCAAATATATACAGGAGTGCCCTACTAGATTGGCAAAATTAATGTAAAGCATGTGCCTAATATACTAGTAAGTACATTGCAGGTGAGAATCAATCATGAAAAGTGATGCCAATAAAGACTTTCAATAGCCTAAAGAACATCATCCACAGAACTAGCATTTTCAAAGAAGAACCAATGGAATTTAGAAGAAGAAATCGACATCACTTTTTGAAATAACATGAAGATCTGAATCCTTTGGAACATATAAAAGATGTGAATCCTTTGGAACATATCTTGTGGCTTGCGGATACTGAGAAAAACAGGCTATGGGATACATATAGAGACAAGGAAGCTCGATGGAACGCATTCACTGTGAATGAAGATAAGTATCTGGAGATATTTGAAGAACACAACTTTGCAACGTATCTTGTGGCTTGGGATAGTGAGAAAAACAGGCTATGGGATATAAATAGAGACAAAAAGCTCAATGGAAAGTATTCACTGTGAATGAAGATAAGTATGTGGAGATATTTGAAATGACTGATGAAAGATGGGAATTGTCAGCTACACCACCCATTATGTGCAGCTGGTCACTTGTTGAATAATCAATACGTCCATGACAATCTGAAGTGATATAACAGTACAACGAGATCAGCCATGCAAGATGAGATCATGGATGAGTTGTCATTGTATAAGAGAGTCAGTGGCCTATTTGGCTTGGACGTTGCTGTAAAAGAATAACCAGGTAATAGCGCACTAGGCTATAGAACTTACATTTGGTCAGTATTTCCTCCATTTTTTCCCAGATAGTTATTAGTAGCTCTCTTTAAATAAATTACATAACTAAAAGATGGAAAATTTATGCAATACCAGCTCCATATGTACAAAGGTTCACTATCAAGATTTTAAGTTTGACAACCAATTCATTAAGATGAGAAAGAACCCAAAGCATTCTTAAGATAGTTGCTAAAGATAATTAGATAAAAACATTGCCAATAAGTATTATTCTGTAAATCTAATTTCATACTTCATTATCTCAGTCTACATTTGCAGATTCACATAAGGAGTTTAAGACTGGTAGAAAGACGTCCAAACGATTTCAGATCTATCTCTTAAGGAATGAAATGATCAATGTGATGTGATTGATCCAGTTTATTTGGACAAATCAACGAAGGCAATGGGTGATATTGGAAAATGGAATTTATTCTCTTGCGATGGCATTTAGCAACGACGAGTCAAGGTGAAGTTGCATGTGCAGCTCAAGTTGGAGAACTCATCAAGAACAAAAGATCTGATATCAATCTAAGTCAAGACAAGAACAGAGGCATCATCTTCACAATCACATTTTGATGAAGAAGTTAATAGCGAGGAAATTAATGAGGAAAATGCAGAAGACTACGTGAGTGGAGGGGAAGAAAGAGATGCAGATTTGAGGGCTGATAAGATTGATAAATCATGAGATGAAACTGCTGAGAAGTTATCTTCTGTCTTTTGGCTTGTTTTTGGCTATACTTAGCATGATATTTCACTTCGTTGCAAATTCTATATTCTTCTCAAGTTATATGGCATTAGGATTGGGCTATTCTCCATTCTATCCTAAAGTTAAAGTGCATGTTTTTCTTGCCCATCATCTATCTATATACTTTGATTTGATACAATTTTAAAGTCTATTCTTGTTTGATTATTGATGCTAAAAAGTCGATGCCATACTTCACTCAGGCAAGCAATTGTTGTGCTTTTGCAATCAGGCATTTTAGAGTCTCAGCGCCTTTTGCATTTGACTACACTAGCCTCAACTTAAGTTGCATCCACATCACACTCCTGTGAAAGAACACATCTGATGTCAAGTTATTTCCTTTATTCATGACTCTAACTCCACAATTTTTTAATTTGCTTCCACAGAAGACAAGTCATATTAGTATTGTCCAGCATTTCCACATACTCACGTATTAGCTAACCATAATGTATAATCCACCCACAATCACATAACCTTTCCACCATGTTTGATAATAAGAAATGCTTTAAAATAGTTCTTTATCATGCAATCCCTGTTATTACTCCATTCCATCCACTACAACAAATTACTCCCCTTTCTTGACATTGCAAAATGCAAAATGCAAATGCATATTACTTTTTCTCGATGATACTGCATTGACGAAGGAAACTTCTACATACCTCAACCTTCACATTAACTCATTGCCCTTTTGGAAAAATAAGAAGGATGTGCTCCTAAATATCCACAATCTACTTATGAGTGTTCAAACCTTGAAAAAGCCATAATTCAAGATTGCTACACCAAGTCATATCTGCATAATTATTTCATCATGACCCCAGAAATTACTTTTTTAACGGACCACAACTTTGTCCACATCCACACACATTATATGCCCATAAAGACATAAACTCTCTCCATCACAACCAGAGTAACATTTTTGTTTCCATACAAAAAATCCTCTAAATCAGTTCTTCAATAGCCTCCTCATTCAAATGAAAAAGAAAAACCATGAATAAGAATCATGAAAAGGAAAACATCAGATTACCTTCTATGGAATCTTAAGCTAAATGATGGATAATGTCAGACATAGGAGTAAGCCGGTGGAATAAGAACCAAAGAAGAATCATTATGGTCTTTTTCATTCATCAAATCTGAAATCCTTTTTCACATTTTGAGTTTGGTTATCAATGAGGACAGTCAGCCAATCCCTAATAGTAAAGGGTTACCAACTCAAGGTTGCAGTTTCTGATTTGACTGTAGAGCATCACAACTTATATGCAATGCAATTACCAAATGACAAAACAAAAAGTTTAACTTCTTCACAATTCTTAATGCGTGCATAAAACATAAAAGTACCTCAGATGAATTGTCCTGCGACTCAGCAAATGTCTTTGAAGCCTGAAACCACAATTGACTGCTGTATCATAATCCATTGCAGACGAAACAGGCATTCTAATCTCATGATATATTTCAGATACCAATAAAATTAAGCATATATTAAGCACTCACAGCTATGAATTCAGAGTTATTGAAGTTCCCATTGTCTGAAATGGAGGCTCGTGGCGAGGAACCTTCTTCCGATCCTTCTCGAACAGGGGATGGAGGCCGAGGAGGAGACACATAAACAACCCTCAGCTTACACTCTTCGACATTATGGCCCGACTCTTTATTGAACTGGAATCCAACACCAATAACCTCCGCTACGTTAATTTCCAACATAAATCGAAACCCAAGTCAGCACTGTTAGCAAAGTCTCCGTAAAACCCATTACCATTTCTGGCGTGATATCCTTCGGGGTCGCCCCCGGACTCGTAGCTACGCTTTGAAGGAGAAACTTATCCTTGCAGTGCATGTCGAGAGGTGCTTCCTTTTGAGCTTGCATTGTAACTGCACAGCAAGCATGGCATCACTCACAAGGGCATAAAAGTTTGAGCTTAATTAAAGACTAAGAAGTCGATCAATCATGAAGATGAGAGAGAGAGAGAGAGAGAGAGACCTATGACATCACAGGTAGACCTAGGCATCACGATTCCAGTGTTAGGCCTGACGCAGTACTTCTTCGGATTCGTCGTCTTCACCTGCAAACACCAAAGCCCACGCATGGCCAAAAAAAGCCTCAAATTCAGCAAGAAGAAGGAAGCGCAAAGCGAATCGGCACGCAAGAGATTCCCAGAGCCGTGGAGAAACCAGAATTTCACCTTGAAAGCTACATAGCTGTCGGTCTTGTTTGCCAGCTGGAGAGAGCAAGAGATCTGCTTCCTCAACTCGACTGAGCAAAAAGAAATAGCAAAAAATCAGGCACGAAATTCCCCCAAAAGAAGAAGAAGAAGAAGAACGGAAATCGACGCCGAACGGAGATCGTCGGACGGGGGCCCGGAAAGCAACCGCGGCGGCCGGCCGGCCGGCAGCAGCTCGGAGATCAAAGAGGGGGAAATCCGGCGAGGCTTACAGGGGAACTGGAGCTCCTGAGGCTCGATTTTGAGGAGATCGCCGGTACTCATGGCGGAATCGCAACGGGCAGATCGGCGGCGGAGTCGGAGTCGGAGGCGGCGGCGGAACCTTCCCCGGCGGCGAGCGGCGGCGAGAGCGAGAGAAAGCGAGAGAAAGCGTGGGTGGGAGCGGGACGCCGACGTTTGGTGCCCGATTCCGATTTTGACGTCCGCTTCGGGGGCTGCTTCGGTCTCCCCTAATATCGGCACCGTTCGTCGTCCGTCTTCCTTTTTTTTCCCCCTACAGAAACGAGAAAATTATTAAAAAAGGAAAAAGAGAAAAAAAAATTCAGGACATGACACGGTTAGAATATGCTTTAAAACCTTATTTGTCGACACGAATTGGAACATCTAGAATCGAAACCGTGATATTTTATGCAGACAGAAGTTACAGACAGGATCTCGTAAATTGTCCGAAAAATTGTCCTAAAAGTTGTAAATTTATTATATTTTTGTTAATTTAGTCAATATATCATTTAATTTTGTTAATTAAATCCTAAATATTTTCATTTTTTGCCAGTTAAATTTATCCGGTTAATCTTGGGCGAAATTCATTAATGTTGACGCTGGCCATTTTACATACGACATAACAAGATTTGATGTGAATAATTTCTAATAACATTCTTTCTAATATTTGTATTTAATTTTTATATTTCTTTTTTTTTTTTTCATTTCTTCTTCCTTTTCTTTGGTGGTCAGGACGGCCACGTGGTTAGGTGGGCCCACGCAAGGCCCGCCAAGTGAGGGCAAGCCCCAACAAAGGGAGCCCTCTTCCAAGCGAGGCCCACCAGCGAGGTCACCCTAGCTTGGGCAAGGGTTGACCTCGGCAAATTTGGTTGAGATAAGGCTAGCCCTTGCCGATTGAGCCTTACCATTGGCTAATGCCCGATCACTAACAAAAGGAAGAAAAAGAGAAAAATAATAATAATAAAATTAAAAAAAAATTGTTAAAAATTATCCATGTTAACACACAAACATCTTATGTGACACCGCTTACATTCACGTGAACAATTTTGGCCAAATGGATTCAATTGACAAAAAGTGAAAAAAAAAAAAAAATTAGAACCTAATTGGCAAAAATAAAAGTGTAGAACTAAATTGATAAATGTATAATATATTTAAAATTTTTGGGACAATTTTTCCTAAATTGCCACACTCCATAGATAGTGGGGCAATGGATGGGGTATCGAAAAACTCAACCAAACAACCCGACCCAAACTGACAAAAAAGTTTTTAGTCGGTTCACTTCAAGTTGAGCTAGTTTCTATGGTTGTTAAAACAAGATCGTAACCACTACGGGGCTTGCTCGCTGGCCATAGGAACGGGGGGGAGGTGGGAAGTTTAGAACTCCCCTCCTTTGGATTAGGAGATTTAAGGCCTATTTGATAACCATCCCAACAGTGTCAGATTTTAATTTTTTGTTTCCGGGAGTAGTTTTGGAACAGAATCGCGTTTGGTAAAAATTTTGTTTTCGGGAATAAAATTTTATTTTTTGTTCTCGGAAGTAGATTTGGAACGTAATCAAGAATAAAAAAAAAAAAGTTGATTCTTGTTCCTAAGAACAAATCTAAGAATCAGGCCCATATTTTCTCATCTTCTTCCCTTTTCTCTTCTACTTCTTCCGCCACCGTCGCGGTTGCTGTCCGCCGCCAGTCACCGGCAACCGGTCCGGCGAGCTCGCCGGAGGCTTGCCAGGCCAGGGCGAGGTCTGGCGGGGCTCGCCTAGCCCCAGTGAGGCTTGCCTAGCCACTGGCAAGGCTCGGTCGACGAGGGCTGGCAACGCTTCAGTGAGGTCACCGGCCCTCATCTGGCCGGTCGCTGGACTGGCAACCGACCACTTGAAGAAGAAGAATAGGAGAGAGAAGGAAAAAAAGAAAAGAAAAGAAAAAGTAAAAAGTAAAAAAATTATTTAAAAATTAATAGAAAATGATTTGGAGTAGAAATTTTGAGCACGGTACTAAATACAATTCTATTCCAGAATTAGAATTTAGACAGTTACCAAACAGCTTAAAATGTTTAGAAATTGTTCATTGAAACAGAATCGTTATCAAACGCGCCCTTAAGGGCAGCTTGTGAGGTTTTTTCATGTAAACTTAAAGTCTACTGGGAATGTGTTAAATAGTACTTGATTATATTCTTTTGTTCTTTGAAAGGAAAAGTAGAAACCTATTTCATAACTTTTTTTGGCATTTGGGAACAAATTTGTTCTTGGAAATAGATTCGTAACAGAATTAAAAAGTAGAAAAAAGTTACTTCTTTATTTAAAAAAAAAAAAAAACAACTCCAGAATCAAGTCAAAGCATAATCTTGTTTTTCTCTTTTCTTTTCTTCTTTTCCTTTTCTTTTCTCTAGTTGGTCACAAAAATATAATAAAATTATCAAAAAAAAATTAAAAGAAAATTGGAAAATATAATAAAATTATAGCATAAAATAATATAAAAATATAATAAAATTACATAATAAAATTATATTAAAATACGATAAAATTATATAATAAATTAAAAATTTAATAAAATTATTAAAAATTTAAAAGAGAAAAAATATAATAAAAGTATTAAAAATTGAAAGAAATTCTAAGTCATACAAAATTTAAGGATTGTACTAGATGCATTTCTATTTCAGGAATAAAAATTTTGGCCGCTTACCAAAACGTTTCAAATGTTTAAAAACTCGTACAAGGAATAGAATCAAAAGAATTATTTCTGAATAGAAATTATTTTCGAAAACATAATGATTATCAAATGCATCCTTACTAGACTTGTCATAGTAAATAAGTTTCAAAGTCCATGAATATACTTGACATATAAAAAAAATAAAAATAAAGAATGTAATCGGTCTGTCTGGTTTCGAGTCAAACCCGAACCAATCCTAACACCCATTGGTAGTGAAAAACCTTCATTCTCAAACCTTCAAAATTACAAATAGAGAATGTTATGCTTTTTATCTAGAAAAAAAAAAATATGTATAGACAAATCGATGTGCTTTTCTCGCCGTCAATAGTACTCATAGAGGTAATTATTGGGCACACCTATGCCAGGCCTAATCTTAAGGTTGGGCCTAAATTTTGGCCCAAGTCCAATTCATAATCAACGAACAATTTCGCGGTCCTAGGGGGTAAGGTAACTAATGCGCTGTCCTCAGCAAAATGAATGGAAGATTGGCCGAATAATTTAGGTATTAAGAAAAAGGATTTCTCCAGGATTTAAAACCTAGTTCGCTCACAGATTCTCTAAAAGATCTGTGGTAAAATGTTTCTCGAGAGTGCCGCAGATCGCTCTCTCATTGTCTACTAAAATGACAAATTAATCGATATGACTTTTTCGTACTTGCTTAATAGGTTTGTAATATATAAAAGAATCATCCCACGACTCGACAAATGCCTCTGAAGCCTGAAACCACAACTGAACCGCTGTATTATAACCGACTGCAGAAGAAGCAGGGAAGATAACACATCATGGTTTATTGCAGATGACGATAGAACTAAGAATATATCAAGCACTCACGGCTGTAAGTTCAAGGTTATTCGAGTTTGTACTGTCCGAAATGGAGGCTCGGGGTGAAGATCCTTATCGAACTCAGGATGGAGGCCAAGGGGGAGCCACTTAAACAACCCTCATCTTGCGATCTTCGACCTTGTAGCCCCGGTTCTTCATTGAACTGGACTAGAATCCAACACCGACAAACTCCGCTAGGTTAATCTCTGCATCAACAGAACCTAAGTGGATGCTGTTAGTAAAGTCTCTGTAATACTTGCTACCATTTCTTGCGCGATGTCCTCTGTGGTCACCACCAGAATTGTAGTTACACTTTGAAGGAGAAGCTTATCCTTGCATTGTAACTGCACGGCAAGCACGATAGCACTTGTAAAGGCATAAAGATTGATTTTGATTAAAGACTAAGAAGTCCATCAATCACGAACCTGATAGATCAATTAAGAATTGTCTGTCAAGACGCGAACGTTCACATATAAGTGAAATTCGAGTGAGCATGCGAGAGAGAGAGAGAGAGAGAGAGAGAGAGAGAGACCTTTAACATCACAAGTAGACCTAGGCAACACGACTCCAGGGTTTGGCCTGAGGCAGTAATTCTTCCAATTCGTCATCATCCCCTGCAAACACCATAGAGGACGCATGCAAAAAGCACTCAAATTCAGGAAGAAACAAGAGCACAGCGAGGAAAAGAGATTCTCCGAGCCATGGTGAATCGAATTTTACCTTGAAGCTACTTAGGTGTCGGTCTTATTTGAGAGCCGGAGAGAGCAAGAAATGTTCGTCCTCAACTTGAATGAGTAGACATTAGCAAAATCAGACATGGAATTCGAAAAAAATAAATAAAGAAGAAAGAACTAGAGTTGACTCCGAACAGAGATCGGACGGGCATGACAAGCCAACGTGGGCAGTTCATAGATTTAAAGAACCCGATGACGTTTACAAGGGAACTGAAGCTCCTGAGGTTCGACTCCGAGGAGATCGCCAGTACTCATGGCGGAATCAAGGGAGAGATCGGAGGCGAACGCCGAACTTTTCTCTGCAGCGACCCAGAGCGAAAGCTCAGAGAGAGAGAGAGAGAACACGGGAGCGGGACGGTAACGTTTGCAAGCCTCGTTGCATTTTGACTCCACGTAAAATGTTTACACGCAAATCTTCGATTCCAGCGGGCTAGGGTTTCTCACTCCATTGCGCTGACTTCGTACAAAGGATATATTTGAGTTCCTTCCCGACCAACTTAGGACTTAGGAGGTCAACCCAGATATTGTAGTCAGTTTCATCGAGATTCTTAACCATGTCATTCACTAGAATTCTACATAGGAGTGTAAAAGAGGTTCGACCAGAAATTCGTTAATTTCATTTCGATTCAAAAGTCCGTTCCATATTAAGGGATGATGTCGCGGTAGCTATTATGCTACTTCTAGAAAACTGAATACAAGACGGTCCGTTTCTCGAATATCTAAAAACCCTAAATCTAGTTCAGTTGATGATTCTTTAAACATCCATGGCTGAATGCTTCTAGAGACTATCAAGATCTCGACTTGAAGGACTTGATCACACATTTCAGTACCTATTTCATTTACGAAAAGGTTTGCTTGATATAGGTGAGCAATTCAGAACTTCCTCTCTTTCTCTAAAGGGCATGCGATCTTCATCGGTGTTGCTATCTCTAAATCAACTAATATGTGAAAGGTGGTCATATAGAGGTGCGCAAACAATTAAAATGAACATACAAGTAATATCAAAATAATATAATAAACAATATAGATGAATTGCGAAGTAACGAAAGAGCCGAGGTGTGTCAGGTAAAAATAAAACATGGCTTGGTTGTTAAGCCTCGGTAGGACCTTTGTGAGCTATGAGTCAAAAGATAAATAAACAAATACCAAATCAAAACTAGACATAAATTTAATACTAAATTTATAGAAATAACCATGAGTTAAGTGATCCGATGATCCAATAAACAAATAGATGCAACTTAAATGCAATACTATTTTATTTTTTTTCTTCTTCCTTTAATTAATAAAAACTGAATTAAATCTAAATTAATTCAAATAACCTAGATTAAATGAACGCCAAAACTAATTAATTGAATGACTAAATTAAATCAATTCATAAATTAATTACCGAAAATAATGAACTAAATAAATCTAAATTGTTAAATTACCTATCAAGTGTGAATACTCACTCTGTAGCGAAAAGGTCTCCTACTAGATCTCTACATCTTTTTGGTCTTTTCTTTTATATAAACCTAATAAATCGCGAATAAAAAGTCATAAAATTAATCTAAGGCTGAAAATATCAAACTAAACAAATCTCAATCAATGAAAGCATCCTATGTTAACGTAGTATGGAGAGTAGAAAGAAATTCAAATATATAAATAAAAATATGAATAAAAATGTAAATTATTGTTTTTTCGTTATTTTGAAATTTCTTTTTTTACATAAGAATTCAATTATTATTATTATTTTAAATTTATTAATTTAAGAAAATTGTTATTCAAGAGTAATAGCTTTTTTTTTTTTTTTGTAAAGTTCAAGAGTAATAGCTTTATACCATAGATATAAAGAAATCACATCCACTTTTATCCCACCTCCCAATGGGATATTTTTATAATGGTTACATCATTCTTATATATTACGTTATCTTGTATTGCGGAGGAACCAAATACAAAATATGATAAATTTGTTCTTGTCTTGAATTTTATTTATACAAGATTCTAATCATTCTAATGTGACAATTATCATGTTGCAAATAAAATATGATATCCTATCCTAACATGCAAAGATATGCATAATCTTTTATATGTCCTTATATGGATGCCACTATGACTTTTTCTAGATATGATGATGTAAATATTAATGATGCAATTTCCTGAATGAAAATTCCTGATTGAACTAACCATGTGATTTATTCACCATACCCTAAGTATAAATGTAAAATTAGTATGCCAATAACATCAACAAGTATATGATATGATATGCATATTACTATATGGAACTACAAGTAGAACATATCGCATGGTTATTTACTTAGCTAATTCAGAACATCACACGCATTTGCACATGTGATTTTTGGCCGAGCAAGGGAAATAAGTGGGCATAGTCTTGAAATTCCAAATGGGTTCGGCATCCTTATCTCTTCTGAATTCAAGCCCATTTCGCATGGTAGGCCAATTCGGATCATGTCAATTTGAGCGAAATAATTTTTTTGCGGCAACATTACTATAAGAAAAATGTTCATAATGCTTAAATGCAATACGAAGTGGAAAATTACACCATATGTTCATAATGCAAAGAACACGAATGCGACAATGATACTTTTTGTTTGTGGGTCCAGTTTGGTCCTTAATTTTCTTAAAAAGTGAATGACAAGTGTAAGAGCCAAAATTTAGGTATCAATGGGTACTATTGTACTTGAAATCGTTGGAGAGCTCATGATTCGGTGATTCGTCGGTGGTCTTTACAATTAATTTATGGTTAATACTTCGAAAAATCCTAAACCTGGTACATTTGTGACAATATAATCATTGGAGAGCTCATGATTCGGTGATTCGTCAGTGGTCTTTACATTTTATTTAGGGTTAATATTTTGAAAAATCCTAAACTGATACACCTGTGACAAATTTACTCAAAACTAATTTTTTGACTATAAAAAATGTAAAACTAGTATACTTGTGACAAATTTACCTTAAATGACTATAAAAAAAAAAAAAAAAAAACTCCAAACCGAGATACATTTATGATAAATTTATCCCAAATTAATTTTTTTGACTACAAAAAATTCTAAACCGGTATATTTGTCACAAATTTACCTTCCATTAAATTGGACTAACACCACAAAAAACCACAAAAGTGATACAACTGTGATAAATGGAGAATAAAATCTCAAACTAATAAACCAATCAAATGTCAAGTCTAATCCAACTCAATAATTTGATAGTAAAATTTAATGGAAACTAATAATAGGTAAATTTATCACAAGTGTACCGGTTTGGGATAAATTTGTCAAATGTATACTAGTTTGAAGTTTTTGGTGATCAAAAATTAATTTAGGATAAATCTATCACAAGTGTACTAATTTAAGGTTTTTGAGAGTACTAACTCTTTTATTTACATGTAAGATGTTTTAGATGTTAGAAAGAGTTTTCAACGGTAAGAGAGGGGGAAAAAGACATGCTCTTTTCTGATGATCTTGGTAGGATCTGTGGTCATTGGACAATTTGTTTTACCACGATAACCCTTTCCCCTTTTCGTAATCAGAAGCCTGCTTTACCAATCAATCTCGCGACACTTGAGATTGCCGAGTGTTACTCCTATGAAGAAGAACTGAAATTAACACGTGCTGAGCATCTTCAAATGTGGGGAAACGACAAGTTTGAGATCAAAGGGAAGTATGTTTCCAAATGAACCCGATCGTAATATCCAGTTCAAAGGCCTGAGAGTCGATTCCAATTTGGTTCCAGTTCAGAACGTTTTCGAGCTAATTTGTAGTGTTGTAAAGCAGTTATGTGTACGCCAAGGCAGGTTTAGGCAGACAATGCAAAGCTCTCTTATCGGTAATGGCAGCACTGAGATTTGTTTCTGATCAGGGTGGCGAATCGTACCAATATTACATTAATAACTTGGAGTTCCTGCACTGATCAAATGTCAGTTCCCAGTCTAACATTTTCTCTATAAAAAATTTCACGCAGTGTAATAGGAGAAGTATGAAATCTCTTATGGAAGGAACCTTTTCAACTGAGATACTCAGAAAGACATTGGAAGGATAACAGTATAGAAGAAATCACAGTACAGAGCAACAGGTCTGTGAAGGTTAACTCTGAAAAATCTAGATCACATGCTGCTGGTTTCATGCATTATAGTGATATTAGAGCGTGACTTTGCACTGAATGAATGGCTACTTCCGAACAGATTCAAACCAGCGTCTCACAGATATGGGGATGATTCACTTCAAATTAGCAGCAGAAAAGGTGACGCCATATGCCAAGACCAGTGCAAAGCAGAAGAAAACTGTATCTAAAGCTTAACAGATCACCGGCAGCAGTCACCTTATTTTCCAGAACTAAAGTGACTAACATCAAGTCAGCTTTGACTTCAAGGTAAAATGATGTTCAATGCCCGCCTAATCATGATTATCCTGGTTAGACTGCACGTCATGCCCAATGCTCAGGACTGTAAGCACCCTTCATGCAGACTATCAAAGATCAAATTTTGAAGTGAATAGTCATCCTTTTCCTTTACCATTGTGACAGAAGGAGCCACCCTTAGGAATATAAAGCACATCTGTCCTGCTGTAATGAATGCAAGCCCTAAAAGGGATAACATGCCTCCTTTTTTCTTTTTTAACAGTAGGAGTGTGGTGATATGGCATGACATATGACGGTCCGAGACAGGACCCAAGATCGAGTATCAATTTAGGTCCAATTGGTTGATAGGTCGCACTTGACTAGGGATTGGGTATAGAATGAAAAAGATACGAAAAAAGTTAATGCACTCAAGGACCAACATAAAATTTGTGGGTTTGCCCTTCTACTCATTGGAATAACATGGCCCTCATCTGTAGGACAAAGACAAACAACCTTTTCTTGTGATGAACTGTAGAAAAGCAACCGGCTTGAACCTTAAGACACCAGAATCTTTGATTGTATTGGTAATACACCAGAAAACATGAAGAATTCCCAATGAACTACATATTTCCAAGTACCAACACGATATAGTTGACAAAATGCTGAGTTATCGACATGTTTGATTGTGAGAACTTACCACCCAACTATGACTTACTATACAACTCTAACCATCGGCAGGAGTAGATCCTCTCCAACGTGTTTGATCAGAAGCACCAGCGAACCAAGCAACCCTCATGAGCTGCACACCAAGTATAAGCACCCACCAACACACCAGACCCCTAAGCGTGTGCAACATCCACCCAGGGGCATTCATTTCAGTCCCAAGCTTCAAACCCCTCATCAGCTGTAATACCCGGTAAGCCTCATAAACAACCGGTGTCACTAGCCATACTGGAGATTGCCAATGCCACGTCAGCATCTCAGTCAGAATTTGCACAAACAAAAGCAACATGTACGGGCCCAACAGTACTGAGAATGAGATGAGTGGCAGTTGAGGTTGGAAGAGGCCCTTTTGACATCCAAAGAGTATCATCGAGGGAACAATAACTCCCACCATCACAGCAACCACATTCCAGAATTGATAGCTAAAAGGAACCTTGCCGGAGTGCTCCTGCACCAATTTCATCGGCTGGGCACAAGAATCGGCCATTAGGAGAAATAGTGTAGCACCCAGGTTAAAGATGAAATCCAGCCCAACCAATGAAAGCAAGCTGGCGACGTTAGGGCCTTGGAAGACAGAAGATATCGGCAGCCATAACGTTGGCATCATGCCTGTCATAAGGAGGACAGAAGGACCCAGAAGCCACAGTGACCATCTGAAAAACATAGTCTTTAACAAAGTTTGATTATTCGTGCCAGAAAGCTCCTCCACCTTTTTCACTTCCAGTGCCTCAGACGCGCTCTCAGAGCTCAAGTTTTCAAATAAGTCGGCGGTTTTGGTGAAAAGGTTATCTCCATCCTCTCTTGATGAGTAAGTATGTGGCAAAGGTTCCCACTGAGATTTCTTTTGACAGCAGATAATGGGACATTTACCTGGAAAACGGAAGCTACGAATATGGAGAGGACACGACGGTTTCAAGCTCAAACATTTCCATCTCGGAGAATGGATTCTGCCCGCAGCTGTAGACATAGCAGATGGACTGTGAGCTAGAATTGCTGCTCCTTGATTCATAGCTCTGAATCTCAGTTGGATCTTCACAGGTTTGCTTGCAGCTTCCCGTTTGATCTCCAAGGCCTAATATTGACAAGTCCAGTGTGAACACTAAGTAAAATTTCAGATCTAGAAATACACAGGCACAAGACTGGCAATCGCCAGAGTTAAAAACACCCTTGAATGCTAGAAATTATTAATACAATTTAAGCCAAAAACGAACTATCGCCATTTTTGTTTTACAATTCAGCTAAGCATCTGAATAACACTAGCAAATATTTCATTGACCATCAATGAAAATAGGGTAAGGCGATCTGTAAACATAGGAAGCTATATCATGTTTCAATCATTAGTTTCTTCTTGTATGAATTATTTAGTAAGTTCGCCTACGCTCCCCCCCGGAAAAGAAAAACTGGTGATGCAGACAACCAATCCCTTATCTGACTATGAAATCCAATGCCATCACTTCAGTAGCAACTCTGTCTCAGACCCAACAGAACAGGATTATCTTATTTGCCATGGATTGACTAGCCAGAGCTTGTACTAATCATCAAACCGAAATGGGCAAAGAGCACCCACCTTAAAGAAGACGAAAAGGGCATTCCCAAGTTTCAGTCGCTCGCAGAATCATCATGCCCAAAATCAAGAAACAGAACCTAATTGACGACGTAGCAAAAGGTAACTCTCACATCGATCCTCGACACTGAATCAGAGTGCAAAGAGAAGAAGAGGGTAAAAAGGGTTTGCGAGCTGGAGGTCACAAGATTCGATTCGGACTCACCTCGCTCTTGGATAGCTGCGTCTCTTGAAAGCTGGAACAGAGGCTGGAGCTTCCCCGGTCAGATTTCAGCAACCGCTCTGTTCTTGGGCTTTTCTTGTCCTTTTTACAAGGGAAAAATGAGGGATAAGCATACTAACAGTCTTAAGTTGTGTCACGATCTTCACTTTTGGTCTTGCAAAAGTTTGTCAGTCGGATCACTTAAGTCTTAAATCGAGAACAACGATCACTTTGCACACCGACGATAGATTCCGACCAAAATGATTACGTGGCTTTTATATTTAAAAAAAATCGAGAAGCCTTTTTAAACAACATCGTTTTTCAGTTTTCCTAAGAAAACGACGTCGTTTTCTTGTCCTACGTGGATAGTCTTACAAAAACGACGTCGTTTTTTTATTTTATTTGGAGATTGAAATTAGGGTTTTTTTGTCCACCATTGCTCGTCCGCCGTCGCTCGGCCGCCATCCCTCGGCCACCGTCGCTCAGCCGCCATCCCTCGACCTCCATCGTAGTTGCTTGCCACAAAGACAAGAAAAAAAAAAAAAAAACGAACAGAAAATCCCGAGAGAGAGGGAGGTGTCGACGATGAGGGCGGAGGAGGGGATGGCGGGGCCACGGCCGCCGCCTTCGTAGCGGCTGGCCGCCGACAACCTCTGCGGTGTTCCAGATCTTCGCGGCTACCATTGGCCAGATCACTCGTGCTTCAGGAGATTCTTCGAGCTCGCGTTTCCTCTACACCCAACGATATTCCTTGGGAAAAGGCGGTGGTGGGGCTGAGATTCGGGGATTTGAAAGGTTGATAAGGTGATTGAAAATGTGGGAAAACTACTGGGGGAGGGCGGAGGCGAATGCGTGGTTTCTTTTTGGAAAATTACCGGTGTTCTTGGTTCTGCGCCGCCGGTGTTCTTGGTTCGGCGCTGTTGGGTGTTCTGGATCTGCTTGGGGAAGAAGACGACACAAAACGGCGTCGTTTAGGGATTTAGAGTTTTGAATTTGGGGGAAAAACACAAAACGGCGTTGTTTTGGTGTTAGGATGCTAAAACAACATCGTTTGAAGGCCTAAGTGATCCAATGGAAACTCCAACAAGCCACATCAGCATAAGAAATTAATAAAAAAAAAAAAGCCACGTCGATTTTCGGCGATCGGATCGGTGTTGGCACCAAAGTGAGCGTTTTTCAAATTTTTGGCACTTAAATAATCCGACGGAAACTTTTGGCACCACACAACTTATGGCACCATTAGTGTACTTATCCCGAAAAATGAAATACATCAACCTAAATTTTGGTTGAAAGTGTATAATGCGATTTTTGAATTTTGAATTTATTTAATTTAATCTTTGAACTTTTCATATATACTGAATTTAGTCCCCGATCTATGGGGAAATATTCAATATTATTACTTATCTTGAATTTTTTTTTGTCAAACCCTTATCATGAATTAAGGAATGACCACTTTGAAAAATATAATTTGTGGACTACATTAAATACGCACAAAAAATTCAGAAATTATATTGAACAAAATAAAGTTAGACATCACATTAAACATTAGGTTAAAGTTTATGGATCATATTGCATATTCGGCCAAAGTTTATGAACCATTTATATTGTTTTCTTGTAAAAATCTTCCTTAATTGTCCAATTATGGTTTGAAAAAATTATGAAATCATCCCTCGAGTTCGTTTCCCATTTCACTTTTGTCCACCTATAAATTTGCAATTGCATCCCTTATTTTGAAAATGTTAAGAATTTGCATCTCTGAGTTTTACTGTTACGAGTCGGACTGGACTGAGTGCCGCTTTTCTTTTCAGAAGGCCCCTGCCATCTTCTAATCCCAGCCTGAGAGGAACAGTAATTTGGTCCTCTAAGCCAGCCTAAAAATGTGAATTCGGAATTTTGAAAGTTGGAATTTCAAATTCCCCCACCCGTCACCATATATGGAAAGTTAGGTTCGTGTTGATATAGTTAAAAGAAAAAAAAACGACAAAATACATATTACCCTCACATAGAATAGAATCTCTCTTTTAAACGATTCTTCTCTTTTGTCATGACAACTGGAGTTGGCATTTCAAGCTTACGTGAATATTTCAGCTTTCACTAATAAGCCAAATCGAAATCAAGCTCTAGCAACTAGAATGTCGGGATTGAACTAAACTCCAGGTGAAGGTTGGGAGATCAAATCTAAACTACGGCATGCCTTCATTTCCAAACAAAATAAACGGACAGGTCTGATCATAGCACGACTTAATTATTGATACCCTTTATTGCATCCATTAGATCGTGGCAAAGATTCGAATTATACAAGTCAGTTTCTCTCGGATCTCTACTTATGAAAGCCCGTAGCTTACTCGTCGCGGATGGTATGCATCTCGAAGGGCACATGAGAACGCGGCGCGACGTCGCTGCTGACATCTAACAGTATCATATATAGTGGTATGACAAAGTAAATCCTAGGCACTACGAAATCTGTATGGGGGAATTGAGCTGCAAGAATCGGGCGAGATCGGAATCCGGCAGGTTGAGCGGCGGCAGGGAGAACTGGCTGATCGTCGAGCTACCTTCCCTCATCTCCTGCATCGTCCTCAGCGCGACCACGGTGTTCCGGAAGATCCCTTCTCCGGGCACGGAGTCGGAGACTCCCGCCGCCTCCCCGTCGGGCCTCGCCATCTCGTGCTCCTCCATGGGGAAAACCAAGTCGATTCTGCTCTCGCATTCCCTGATCAGCTTCGACACAAGGTCGGTCGTGAAGAAGGGCTGCTCCAGGACCTTCTGTATGAACGGCAGGCGCAGCAGCCCGCCCGTCCGCTTGTCGTACTTCTTCAGTATCTTGGCCAGCCCTGCAGAAAACGCACGTTAGTCGAGCGGGTTCGACGATCGGCATCGCGTCTAATTCACGCGATCGCTCCTCGACGGGAAAGGGTCCGTGCTGGATCCGAGCGCCTACCTGTGTAGTTGATGTTGCTGTAGTTCATCAGCAGCACCATCTCGCCGTGGAAGTCGACGATGTCCTTCCTGATCTTGGTCATCTCCTCCTTGCAGAGCTTATCCGAAGTGTGACTTCCTTCCTCTCCCCAGGTTCCAGTCACTTTCTGGATCCTCTGCATAAGCTCCTGCGAATTCAATCACCTCGACACGATTACTTACATTCGTTAAACTCGGACACGTTGGCCGGGCGGCGGCGCCGCCATCTCTCGACGCGAAAGTCGCCGCTCGCTCACACGCCCTCGACAGGTTAAAAACAGACGAGTGCTGTCATATCGTTCTCAAGCGGGAAAGAACGGAGATTTGGTCTCGGTTTCAGTAGAGACATTGCTTACAGGGGACTTGAACAGAACTAAATAGGCGTTTCCACTCGGACAAATCTGGTCCGGATCGTCAGGCTCGACTCAGTCTGTCCGATCGAAACCTCATCTGCCGATCTGCTATTGAAATGAACCCGCGACGGCTCCGATCGTCCGGTGAATAGATCGAGATCGGAGCGATTTTCATAACGGGGAGACATCTAACTTGTGCTATGTTTCCGATGGGCGGTTTCACCAAATTGCTGTAGTGTCCACTTTCAGTGTGGGAATGCGAGAGTACTCCATCAGGTGGGGTTTTCAAATTGGACCTGAAACCGAGAAGGTTGTCTCCTTTTGGGTTTTGTAGTAGTTTAATCTCTTTACCTTCTTGGACATGTCTATGCTTCCCCCTGAGGCAGAGAATGGATTCGCCGGGTACTTCGAAACCCTGAATACAACCGACGTCTACAGTCAACGAGTCAACTCAAGCGACCGCGCCGATACGGTGGACCCCACACAACGACTGTAGTAGTCTAATAAGACTTGTACACTTCTGTTGTCAAGTTAGGTTCTGAGAGACCCTTACAGTCAACGAGTCAACTCAGCCAACCTTATTGATTTTGTGGATCCCAAGTACGATTCGGCGGCCGTATCGAGATTTATTTATCTCGGCCGAAAGTTAGACCGTTAACCGAAGACGAGACGGATATTCTACTTGGTCGAAAGTCGTAACGGCGCGTATTTTTTTTTTCCTATTCCTAACCTCACATGCATGGCTCGTCGCATCTAAAGTCGACCAGACCCAAATGGCAAATCACTTTCCGAACATGTATAAATTCCCACGATCGATCGGACCATACTAACATTATGCGTAGGACCCCACCGGCAACCCGCGTAACGTGTCGCGGACCCACCCGTGCATGCCGTGACGTCGCATCGCACCTTCGACGGCGGAGAGGGACCGCCGCCTAACATAGTATCATATACTACAATCGGGCTCACCTAATTTCCTCCCCTGCCAATATCTCGACCCGCCCTAGCAGCCCTCTCAGCTCGGCCACTTGCTTCACTAGGTCGAAATGCAACAGTATAGAACCGAGTCACCGAGTTTCCCAATGGGTCAACTCACAGCTGACTCGGCCAACTCGCCCCCGCCCCCAAACAAAAAAAGAAAAGAAAAGATAATAATAAATTGTCGTTTTGCTCGAAATCAGGCAATACCTATGTACAAAGTCGCCCGTGCCGGCGTACAGCTTTGGAAAATCAGGAGCAGGATCGAAGGAGAGAGAGAGAGAGAGAACTGACCCTGTGCCGGATGATGAAATCCTCCTCCTTCTCGACGAAGAAGGAGTTGAACTTCTCGATCTCGCCGTGCAGCAGGTACATGAACTCGGCCTCGGCCTTGCCGTACTCGGCGCCGGCCCCGCCCCCAGCCCGGCCGGGGCGGAGGAGATGAGCCGCACCAGCTTCTTCAGCTCCTTGTAGGACAGGAACTTGTCGCACCACCCGGGCAATGTCTCCTGGATCTGCTGCTTCAGCCGCTTCCCGAACTTCATCGGATCCACCCGGCGGACGGGTCGATCGAACCCGCCACGAGAAAGGATGGAACCGCGCTAAGGACGGAGGGCGAAGCGAAAGTACGTGCGAATGAGATAGAGAGAGAGAGGGAGAGGAGGAGGAGGAGGAGAGGGGGGGGGTGATTTTATATGTGCGTGTATGGGGCAGATCACGAAGGAGGGGAGGGAGGGGTTTAGTAAGAATATTTAGAGGGCATATGCTTGGCGTGATGAAGTGGCGAGTAGAAAAAGTGGCATAAATGAGGAGTCGTTGAAGTCAGAGAATTCCCGCAAGCATATTCGGTTACTAGAGAGTCGCACTTTAAGACTTGGGACGCAGACAACGTGAGAGGCTATCGACTTTCCTTGGGGCATGGGGGCAAAAGGGGGCGAAAAGGCACCCCCGTCCCGCCATAAAAAAAAAAATAATAATAATAACCTCTCGAGCTGTACTCGCCGCCATGACATGTTTGCTCTAAATTTTATAAACTTCAAACTCGGAGACACCCTTATCCCCGAACCGTGACACGAAAATTAAAAAAAAAAATTAAACTTATACTCGGATGACATATTTATCGAGAACTTATATCCGTACGATGCATCTGCCTCCATCGAAATCCCGTTGACGACGCCGTTAGAAATCTCATTTGCTGCCTATACGGGTGATGGAAAGCAAGTGGTGTCATCATGGCACACCGGTTGCGAAAATATATGTCGACTCATTGGGTGTTTTTCTAAGGCCTACGGCGGCAAATATGGAGGAGGGAGGAAAAACAGAAAGGGGGGGAGAAGATAAATCCGCGGCTCCGTGAGCCTAAATTTGGGATGTTTTGTGCCGTGAAAAATTAAATTTTCCGGGGAAAATTATGTCGCGTGCACACAAGCCTGGGGATTTCCGTGCGGCAAAGAAAAAGGGGATCCGGGACAAATGCGTCCGGACGTGGTGAAGGAAAATTTCCCAAGACGGGGCCAAAAACCCTAGCGGCGGAAGGTGCTCGGGCCGCGGCGGGGCCACGGCGGGGCCCGCCGGGGAGCGGCGCGCCCGTGACGGGTGGGGGAGCGGAGTGTGCAGGGGGCGCGGGGGGCAGGATTTTTAAGGAATCTACTGAGAATCTTCCGTTTGGAGAAATTCAAGAAAATTGGTTTTTTTTTTTTTTTTATAATCGAAAGTTGGTGACCGAAGCGAAAGGAAAGATCCACATCCGGGGAATATCTGCAGTTTCTTTTTTGCGTTCCTCGTAAGAGTTCTGGAAAAGCAAGCAGCCGTCGGGGGTCATTGGCTCGCAAGCGGGGCCGGCCCCCGGGATTTTTGGGCAAAAAGGGGAAGCTTCCTTAATGTCCAAGCGGAAGCAGCAAGGCATGCGTGAGAACAAGCGTGAAAATTGTCCGGGGCGCTTTTCGGACACGAGGCTTTGCTTGTCGAAGGCAAGATACGTCGTCCTCCAGCCGGGGGCTGGTGACCCTTGATGGAGCCTCGCCAACCACTATGGGAAGGAAAGGGAAAGAGAAGGAAGAAGAGGAAGAGAAAAAGAAAGGGAACGAAAAACAAAAAAGTCGTAATAAAATAAAATGTTATTAAAAAATGTCATATCAGTGTTAGCTTGACGGATGAATTAGCGAGATGGATTGAATTGATGTAACTGCAAAAGGGTTAGGACTGAATTGATGAAAAAAGGGCTTTATGATTGAATTGGAAAAATTATAATAGATTTAAGACTTTTTTTGGTAATTTTCTATCTTTTTCATGTTGCATCACTTGTGACGACAGGAAGGGATATGGATGTAGACAAAAGTAAATTCAAAAGATTCGAGATAACTGAATTTTTTTGGCAATTTCATTAGATTTTTTTGCCGATACTCATTTATCAGACTAATTCTTTTTCGCTTTAGTTTTACATAACCAATTGATTAGATAAGAGAAATCGATCGCATAAGGATAAAAGCTAATTTCTACAAAAGTATGAGCTTCACCTTCTTATTTAGACCGCATATTAAAAGAGTAAATACACACTTTATTGATAGCGGCATGACATGATATGTGATAGCCCATTCTATACACATCCAGTAGTGGATACATATTAATTGGGATATATATTATTGTGAACGATAATATTAAAGCTTCCCAAATTCGATTTGTCACACATAAGTGCATTCGATGAAGTCAGAATGATTTTTTGTTTTTTTTTTGGCATATTTGGATTCAATTGCACAATACTTTTGAAGGGGTATCGACAAAGTAAAATCCAAAGCCATCAAAGACACATGATATAGATAAGTTGGCCGAAAACAAAACAAAAAAACAATATTTTTCTTTGATTGGATTAACAAACTAAAAGAGGTAAAAAAATTAAAAGAAAAAAAGTTGTAGGAAAAATCTTATGTCGGTTGAGAAAAAAGAAAATAAAGAATTTTACGAAGAAATGAAAAAAAGTACAAAAGTACAAAATTAAAAATTAAAAAAAAAATTTCGGCGCCCCCAGCAAATTCAATCTAAACCGAGGATAAAACTTTGTCCCAAGGCAGCTATTCTCAATCATATTCTTTAACAAGAACAATTCACTTTATCAACCTGATGATATTCTTTGTCACATGCTTATTGTACAAAGAAACAAATGAAAGAATGTCTTAGAGCATATACACAAGGATGACGTCATATTGCCGGCCAAACCTTCTCCGCTTGCCCCGTCTAGCTAAGTTTCAAGGTTAGCAAACAAATCCTAAATGCCATCAATTGTTGCTGAGGTTTGTGTTCTTCTTGTGGTCAGCTATTGAAAGTGGGCATCACAAGATAACCCGATCTAGCATTGTGAATACAAGAAAGAATTATCGAGAGAACTTTAGGATTTAATATTGAAGCGATTACCTCAAAACAAATTACTAGAACATGATCTTCGAGCTACATTACAAAACTAGAAAAGTAAATTTTGCTTTTCATGTGGGGTTCTTGTAATTTCGTGGGAGAGGAAAAAAATGTGAACCTTGTAATGGCATCTTATGTATATTAATTGTTTATTGGGTTAATACTACAAAAAAAAAAAAAAAAAAAACTCATATATGATAAATTTATTTCAAATTTATTTATTTTTACAACGAAAAACCTCAAACTCACTATTTGTTTTCATTAAATTGGATTAATATCACAAAAATCACAAACTAATACACTTGTCACAAATTGACAGTAAAACTTCAAATTAGTATATCAATTAACTGCCACGTATCATCTAATTCAGCAGTTTAAATGTAAAATTCAATGGAAACCAGTAGAGGGTAAATTTATAATAGGTGTACAAGTTTGGAGTTTTCTGCGGTAAAAAGAATTAGTTTGATGGAAATTTATCATAAGTATACTAATTTAGGGTTTTTCGTTCTATTAACCCTAATTTCTTCCAGCTTTCTAAGATGGCTCTTCTTTTTATCAAAAAAGCAAATACAACACAATTATAAATAGCAAACGTTAGTGGAAAAATCATAGTGAATCATGACCACATATTTTTAAACAAAGCATAAAATGGTGATTTAAAAGGTTGACATATATAAAATTGGGAAAACGTGATCAAAAGTGTCATAACTTTTGTACAATGTTTACTTTGGTAACATAACTTTTCAATTAATTACTTGAATGCTATAATTTTTTATACAAAAGAAAAAAAAAGTTTTTTTAATTGACATTGGTGATTTTCCTTATTTGAAAATTAACGTGGCATTAAAAGTTATGAGACTGTGTGAACATTTTATTAAGGTTATGATACTGAAGTGATTGATTGAAAAATTAGAACACGTAACATCATATAAAAGTTACGATACTTATGGTATTCTTAACCCCATAACAATCATGCAATCACATAAATCTCTTTAAATGTTAGAATTTAAGATTACTTTGAATTATCAACTATCTCAATTTATTTATTCAAATAAGACAAATTTCACTTTGCCATGCTTCTATTGTACAAATGTTAATTTAGTTACAATTTGATCAATTTAATCTAAACATTTCCACAACTAGCTAATCTAGTCTACCTGGCCAATATTGGCGAGAAATTACTAATATGGGCATTGATCATCTTACGAGGCACAGTCGATGCTCACATTAATAATTTCTACAATATTTATTTTTTTTTAAATTTTTTTCATTGTTTTATTATTTGATTATCTTTATTACTTTTTTTCTTTTTTTATTTTCTTTGTGGAAATGAGGGCTAGCAAGCCCTTGTTGATCATTGACAAGTAGCCGATGTGGGTCTCACCAACCGTGATGCCTTTGCCCAAATCTAGGTGGGGGCCGCCTAGCCCACGGCTTATGAGGTCACAATAGCCTTGCTTAGGGCATTTGTGTCGCGACCTTCTTAGTGATAAACTACTAAGAGAAAGCTAATGATTACTATGTGTTAGGGAAATCCCTTATGATGTTTTGAAGATGACAAAATAAATCAAAAGCTACTAACGTATTTAATGGTTGAGTAACAGACTATGCAGATAATAGAATATGTAAATGATATTATCAAGGTTTATACTTGAAAGAACTAGAAGACAGATTTTATGCTGAAGCTGAACTTATTCAAACTGTGTCCAGATCTTAAGGCTAAATATGTTCAGAAGCAGAATATGTTCAGACTTACATCCAGATTGTAAAGTCTACTTCAGACGGAAGACACTCAGACTTTACATACAGAACGAGACACAAGTCCAGAACGTGACAATGTCCAAAACGAGATACAAGTTCAGAACGTAATAGATTCAGAATGAAACATGTTCATAACGAGACAATTTGACAGAACTTAACACAAGCCCCAAACATATAACAGCTAGTGATTTGATTTGGATTTTACATCAAGATAAATTTGATTGACTAAATCTAATTGATTAAAAATTGAGTCTTCAAGACAAGAACTTTCTAAACAAAGAAGCTTTACTTATGAAAACCAAGATTCTGTTTGTATGGGCGATCAAAATCAATTTGGGATTCTACTTTTGTTACTCAACGGCTACTAAATCTTTTAGATACGAGATCTCGTCTAATGGGTAGATTGGAAGACGATCCTCTAAATACTGTCTAATAGCTAGTTTGGAAGTGGAGGAGTATTTAAGGAGACCAAGGACTGATGAACAAGTAAGAGACGGAGCGTAAAATCTATAATTCTAAAGTGTGAGAGAACGTCGATCATATACTTGTCTTTGGTGAGCTTAAACGTTTGTGATCGAGAGAGAAATACCAAAATAGTGACTTAGTGAGATAGTGTGATCTATCACTAAGTGTTTGCACTCAAAGTTGTAATCTCTTGCTAATCATATAGTGGAATCCAGCCAGAAGGCTGTTAGCGTGGGAGAGTAGATGTAGGCTTGATCTAAGCTGAACCACTATAAATTTCGTGTGCAACATTCTCTTTTCTTAACTCTTCTTATTTAAGTCTATTGCATACTTACAGGTTATTTCAGAAGTGTGTTCCATCGCATAACATATTCTGAATATCTACTAGAAGTCTAGTGGCTCGTTTAGTCAGACTCTGATATTTATTCAGACTTTGCTCGCAATTTGTTTTATTTCGCATTTATTTGTCAAGATTTCTTTTAAATACCTATTCACCCTCCTCTAGGTATTCGTACTAGCATTTTCAATTAATATCATAGCCAAGTGCTCTTTTTATTGAAGTGTTTTATTACTTTTGAGCTAAAGATCTTCTATGGTTAGTATCTTGGCTCCAGGATTGGTTGAAGGACAAAGCAATACCAGGCCACAATATTTTAATGGAAATGAATACAACGTTTGAAAAAACAAAATGAAGGCATTCTTAAGATCTAGAGATCCCTTGCAATGGGATGTTGTGGAAAAATGAATCAATCCTACTACTGCGTCTACATCAAATAAGAATGGTGAAGACAAAGAAACCAAACCCCTTGCTCCTATGTCTCGGACGGAGATGTCCAAAAGAGAAGCTCTTGATGCAAAAGCTATCTATTCTTTATATTGTACTTTGTCTCCTACTAAATATAATAGAATTTCTTCATGTGAAACAGCTAAAGAAGTTTGGGATATACTTCATGTTACTTATGAATGGACTGATCGTGTAAAAGAGACAAAAGTGAACTTCTTGCTCAACCAATATGAATCCTTCAAGATGAAGCCAGGAGAGTCAATTGGAGATACGTTCAGCCGTTTTACAGAAATTGTAAATGGATTAGCATATCAAGGTTAGCCAATTTCTGCTCCAATGAAGGTCAACAAACTTCTGCGAGGTCTCTCAAAAGATTGGAACCATGTTAAGACCTCAATCTGAGAGACTCAGAGGATTATGCCACTCTCAGTTGATGAACTCATTGGCACTCTTCAATCTTACGAAGTGGAACAAATCAATGATGAAGATCCCGAAGGTAATAAGTCCATTGCACTTAAATCTAACGCTGATTTTGATGATACAAACTGAGAAAATAACATGGATGACGAAGAACTTACTTTGATGATCAAGAAATTCAAAAAGCTGAGTAGAAAAGGAAGGAAATTCAATGGAAGAAGACAATACAAGTAGAATGGGCAGAAAAGAACAATGAAAGAAGATGATGAGCAAGGAAATATATGATTGATGGCATATTCAGACTCAGACTCAAATTCGGAATTAGAATCAGACTCAGAATCAGAGTCTGACTCAAACATAGACTCAGAATCCGACAAGGAAATCGAGGTAAGTCATTCAAAAATTCCTATCAAAGTTTCAAAGTATATAAATGAGCTTTGCTTAAATCTCAAATCTTCTCTTAAAATGATCTCCGAACTAGAAAAGGAGAATTCATGGCTTAGGCAACATGATCTTTCTCGAAAAGAAAAGTTTGAAATTTTGCAAAAAGATTTTCTACAAACAAAAGAAAGTTGAGATTTACTTTTCTAAGAAAATGATTCTTTAAAAAAGGAATTTTCAAATATTTCGACAAAATTTTCAAAGGGTTCAAAAACATTAGAGCATATTCTTTCCATACAAGTACCTTACTATAATAAGTCGGGACTTGGTTTCAATAAGGAAAGTGATTCTCTAATAGATTTTTCTAAAGTTAAGGAGAGGCTTAGACAAAGACTTCCTAGACTTGCGTACAAGAAGCATTTTCAAAGGATCTTTATAAAACCTGTTGGTCGAAATACCCTCAAGTGTTCGAATTGTGGAGATTCGAAACACTTTGAGAAAGAATGTTCTAAAGTTTGGAGACCTGTTAAGAAAGATTGGGTAAAAACATCATACTCTATTAACTCTCATGGACCTAAGAAAATATGGGTACCAAAGAAAAGATGAGTTGTTTTTGCAAAAAATAAATGAAAAGAAGAAAGAGAATTTGGTAAGAAATATATTTTTTTTTCTCAATTTGATTTGGGCACATAATTCTCATTATACTTGATATTCGATATATTGTCTTTGTGCCTTGATTGATTTAGACTTTATAATGACAGTATTCTATGATTTGTTGAAGGAAGAATCGTGTGATTTGATTCCTGAGTTGAGATTTGATTTAATATGTGTGATTGATTTGATATCTTTCTTAGAGATAATTCAGATTATTTTGTCTAATTTTATGCTCTCTAATTTTGTCATATTTTGCAAAGTGAAAATCTGTTTTACGTGATATTAATTTATTATGCAAGATCTTCTTTAGATACTCAAGGATTTTATTCCTTTTGATTTTATCGTGCTTTGACTAAGTTAGAATTTCTTCAAGATATTATTGTGCATAATGTTCTTTCCTTAAATAACATGTTATGATGAGTTAAGAAAGAATATTTGATTATCTATGAAGATTTTATATTTTGCTCTAACGAAATGGAAGGATCCAAATTTATGGATACCAAAAAGGAAATGAGTTCATTGCAATAAAATTCTATAAGGGAAGAATGATTGCGAATCTATGCAAATGTTTGTGCAATCAGAAAAGAATCTCATGCAAAGATTGGCAATGATCATTTTTTTTATCAATGGTATATTTCAAAAATATACCTTGGGTAAGAGAATAATTTTTTTCCCGCCTTGCAAGTTTTTACTTGATTTGGCGCGTGATAGCAATATCTACTTTCTTTTTGCGAAATGCATTAGTAATATATTTTTTAGATTTATGCTTAAGGAAATCCCTTTGATCTTGAAAGATATTATTGCATATTCTTGGATACTCTTGCTATATTTTTAGAAGATATCTTATATCTAGCAAGTTTGATCCGCAAATCGGAGGAAGGTATTACGTGATATTTTTGCAAGGATTATTATTTGTAATACAAGAATTTGCAGGTAGCAAAAGAATATTCCATATGGATTTTGGAAAGCTCGATCCGAAAATTATGGAGATTCTATACTATTTTCTAGAGGCTCAAAAATTCTATTCCTTGTGAAAAGTTATTGCAAATTATAGAGCAAGTCCCTAATGTGTTGTATGAAAGGTTGAGTAGCTTTGAATTTAAATATTTGATAATCTTATATATGCTATTCAATTTATTTATTTGAAGAAAGGGTATTATATATTATGTGAATATTATAATAGTATATTTGTGCAAAAATTTTGTTGAGTTTATGCAGATTAAATTCAAGACAAGCTTGATTGAAGAAAACAAATTTCTGCCTCGAATTTCAAAAAGCAAATGATCGTTGCGGATATTGTTGCTACGAAGGAAATAATGGAAAAATATTCTGTTCAACGTGCACAAGTCGCAATTAGTGTTATTCACAAATATTATCATGATGGCAGGGGGAGAAAGTGAATTCAAAAGGAAAGGAAAAGAATCGTGATCACTTCACAAAAGGCAACAAATTGAGGGGGAGCATTGACCAATTATGGAAAATCTTTTTGAATTGATCATGATCTTGATTATTATGGAAGGAAGGAAAATGTAAATGTGACAAAACTTGTTAAGTTCTACAAAATCCGGTTAGTGCATCTTTTATTACCTTTTGTCATCAACAAATCTCTTATTGATATTATCATTTTATTATGACAAAAAGGGTAAGTGAATTTTATAATGCATCCGCGATTTTTATTGGACATTTGCTGATATATATGATCGAAGTGAGCTATATTACATATCTTTAATATTCGACTTACTTTGTAAACGTTGATTTTTTTTTTTTTTTTTTTTGGAAATTGTGTTTCATGCAAGATATATTTGTTATCGCTTTATATTCTCTACGTGATACTATTTCCATTGTTATCGCTTTTTGATTATGACAAAAAGGGGGAGAGGATATAAATATGCATATGTGTTGATTGGTTGATATTATTTGTTGCATAATATTGAACTGCGATAATTTTTCTATATATTGTTATGCTCAATCTATTTGCTATCTTCTGTTATCTTTTGATTTGAATTACATTATTCTTTAAGATTGCCTTGATTTATTAATATTTTAGAAAGTGTGATTACACATATGCATATTCAAAGATCGTTTTGTCATCATCAAAAATGGGGAGATTGTTAGGGAAATCCCTTATGATGTTTTGAAGATGACGAAATAAATCAAAGGCTACTAACGTGTTTAATGGTTGAGTAATAGACTATGCAGATGATAGAATATGTAAATGATATTATCAAGGTTTATACTTGAAAAAACTAGAATACAGACTCTATGCTGAAGCTGAACTTATTCAGATCGTATCCAGACCTTAAGGTTAAATATGTTCAGAAGCAGAATATGTTCAGACTTACATCCAAATTGTAAAGTCTACTTCAGATGGAGGACACACAAACTCTACTTCAAACGGAAGACACTCAGACTTTACATACAGAACAAGACACAAGTCCAGAATATGACAAGGTCCAGAATGAGACATAAGTTTAGAACGTAACAAATTCAGAACGAAACATGTTCATAATGAGACAATTTGACAGAACTTAACACAAGCCCCAAACATATAACGGCTAATGATCTAATTTGGATTCTACATCAAGATAGATTTGATTGACAATTGGATCTTGAAGACAAGAACTTTTAATCGAAGAAGCTTTACTTATGGAAACCAAGATTCTATTTGTATGGCTAATCAGAATCAATTTGGGATTCTATTTTTGTTACTCAACGGCTACTAAATCTTCTAGATATAGATCTGTCCAATGGGTAGATTGGAAGACGATCCTCTAGATACTGTCCAACGGCTAGTTTGGAAGTGGAGGAGTATTTAAGGAGATCAATAACCAATGAGCAAGTAAGAGACAGAGCGTAGAATCTATAAAATTCCAAAGTGTGAGTAAACTTCGATCATACACTTGTCTTTGGTAAGCTTAAATGTTTATGATCATGAGAGAAATACCAAAAGAGTGACTTAGTGAGATAGTGTGATCTATCACTAAGTGTTTACATTCAAAGTTGTAATCTCTTGTTGATCATATAGTGGAATCCAGCTAGAAGGTTGTTAGCGTGGAAGAGTGGACGTAGGCTTAATCTAAGCTGAACCACTATAAATTTCGTGTGCAATATTCTCTTTCCTTAACTCTTCTTATTTAAGTTTGTTGCATACTTACAGGTTATTTCAGAAATTTGTTCCATCGCATAACAAATTCTGAACATCTATTAGAAGTCTGGTGGCTCATTTAGTCAGACTCTGATCCTCATTCAAACTATGCTCGCAACTTTTTTTTATTCCGCATTTATTTGTCAAAATTTCTTTTAAACACTTATTCACCCCCTCTAGGTGTTCATACTAGTATTTTCACTAAGTAAGCACTTAGCGCAAACTCTCGCAAGTCTATACCAGTCATAACTTTGGGGTTCTAAGTTAATTACCTAACCATGCAAATCAATAAATTTATATACATTACTAATTTATCATGGGCGATTAGAAGTTTAAATAAAATGTGGAAGAACATTTTATTTATAAAAATTAGAGTTTCATGAATACGGGAACTTAATTACATGAAATAAACATAATGCTCTTTTTGATTATTATATTTTATTTCGAAAATATTTTTCTTATCAGTTTTTGTCAATTTTAACCTTAAGCCATTAATATGCTATGTGTGATTATGTGGGTGGCGAACATGCAATGATGAATTACCGTAAAATCTAAGTGACATGCGAGCCATATCATAATTAAAAAAATTAAGAAGGAAGTCGTAGGAAATCTTCTATCAGTTGAGGAAAAGAAGAGAGGATAAAAATTTACGAAGAAGCGAAAAAAAAAAAAAACAAAAGAACAAAATAAAAATAAAAAAGGGGTTCCGGCGCCACAAGCAAATTTAATTTAAACCGGGTATAAACTTTGTCCCAAAGCAGCTATCCTCATCATATTCTCTAACAGGAAATGTTGATTTTGTCAAACTATTGATACTCTTTGTCATATGCTTATTGAACCAAAAAACAAATCAAGGAATGTCTTAGGCATATACTCAAGAATGACGTCATATTGCCAACCAACCCTTCTCCGCTCGCCCCGTCTGTCTACATGCCACGGTCAGAAACAAACCGTCAATGGTTTTTATTGTTGGACCATCAAGCCCATCAAATCTTTGTTGAGGTTTTGTGTTGTTCTTGTGGTCATCAATTGAAAGTGGACTTCACAAAATAATACGATCTAACAAGGTGAATACAAGAAACAAATTATCGAGAGTCTTTAGAATCCGACATCGAAACGATTATCTTGAACATTATTTATGAGCTACATCACAAAACTAAGCCGAGAAAAATGATACTTTTCAAGAAAAAAAGAATGCGAAATCAATTCTTATAGCTTTGCAAGAGGATAAGTGTCGCAACCCTAATTTTGCAACGTCAGTCAAGGGAAATTATAGGGTTAAGGATATTGACCAAAGGTGGAGTGTGGGCTCACTCAACCCCATACTTTATGCTATGTTTAATTCATTTTTAAGTTTGATTCAGCCTATAACATTCTATGTAAAAGGGGAAACACCACAAACTAATTAAAACGTGAGAAATTGTCTCACTATCTATGCAATTAGAAACCATTTAGGATCGAGGACTTGATTATGTTAACAGTGTATCACTTACTTGGTAGGTATGTTCATATAAATTATCAAACATTCTTTGTTACCAATTATGAACCTAAAGGTCATTCAATGTCACTAAAGTTCATGCCGTGATTTTTAAGAATTTATTATGATTCTAAAGCTTTCTCTAAACATGCTAAAAGAAGAAAAAAAACAGTCAATGTATTGAAAATACATGAACTAAATACTCAAGTATAAAAAATGCCTAAAGTAAGATACGGAAAATAAAATCTGATACTCATTAGAAAGACTTTACATGGCTTTGTTCTAAGCCCTGAGATAGCAACTCCATGAGTTACGTTCAAATTTAATTTAATTTCCTTTCTAAAAAGGATCAACCTTCTAAAACCCCTAAACTAAAGGTCAAATTCACCAATTGGAACTAAGCTGGCTTTAATGCTAAAAATTAAATTTTAATAAAGATCTACTACTCAGCAATTTCTAATTTTTAATGAATTTTTTATTATTTATTTAGACAATATTTCTATTTTCGAAAATTGGGACTCGGGCTGCGCTGGATTTCAACTAAAGCCACAACAAGCCCTAAGCCCAGCTTTGAAAATTGATCCATCTAAACCTAGAACCGCATGAATCTCGAAGCCCAACTCTCGTTATAGCCAAATTTAGCCCAAACTCAAGCCCGAATTCACCTAGAGAAGGGTCTAAGCCCAGATTATTATCTTCTCCTCAGCAGTTCACTAACAATCCACACCTAATTCCATCTCGAATCGATAATGATTCGCTCCGCCATCGGCCACTTCCAGTCACCGGACTGATGCCGACGCTGCCACTGCATTAACGGCCACCACTGTAGAAGGCCGAACCTCCAAAATTTGTGGGCACAGCCAGAAAATGACTTAAGCAAGCAAATATTGCAGTAGAAGAGTTTAAGGTTCGCATCAAAAAGCTCATGGTCACCCCCTCGCGGACGAAAACCATCAAACGCCCCGAACGTCAATTTCCCCGAAGGACAAAAAGAACGAAAGGAATATGGTCGGATTCAATCTCGGTGGCAAAGAAATTCGACTGAAATCAGGTTCTGGATTCAATGAAATCATTCTATCATATAGTCCCTGTCCATGTACGTCTAGAGCGAATGAAAATCGGAGAGGCATATATACGAAATGAGTTCGGGATTTTCATCGAACAGGGGGCATGTGACTGAACAGGGAGAATGTTTCAGCCATTTTGTTTAGCCGGAATTGTACTCCCAACAAAATATCTCGCACCGAAAATAATTCTTCAGCTTCTTTTAAGGAGATCAAGGTCCTGTGCTAACTGCGGATAGAATTTATCACAAGCAAGGGCGAAAGGAGTCAACACTTTCAGATTTGAAATTGAATAATACAAATTCAAACTGTGCCGAAATTTAATCGACAACAAGGTCTAGAAAATACAAACCAGATGGGATAACCAAAACGTGACCAGATTCTACTGGAATTTAATTCATGACACAATCTAAAAATGTGAAAGCAAAGATATTACATCGAAATTTAATTGACGATGAGAATTGGAGAACTATAGCTAGGAAAATTAAAAGTATAATGTAGGATAGTTAAAAATAATTGAAAGGTGACATTTGGTTTGATTTGTATAGGGGCTTCTCTGATTGACAACTAGCAATATTTACAATGGTTTTAAAGTAACCACCTTTTGATGGTTTTTAGTGGTTGCGCTTCCTCGAGTAACTCTTGTCGATTACCTCTATGTTCCTATATCTCCACAAACTTCGCACCCATGTTTTCCAATTCTGAATTGATCCATGATCTTCTTTCTTATAATGACGATTGTCCCACCATCTTGCTTTTAAGCAATAACTGTTCCTTCCGAGCATAGGTACCCTTGACCCTAATTGTCTTGTCATTTTCAAGTTTCAAAACTGCGCTTCAATATCCCTCTGATAATCACACATCGCTGACACTTGTCTCGACAACTACCGACTATCCATCACCCAAGCTCAAGCTAGTCTCAAGTCAGACATCCATAGTCAACTAATCAAGCTTTGAACGAATTAAATTTCCATTCCAATGGAAAAGCACACTCTCGGTTACCTCCCTAATTCTCAAAACAGGGCGTTTTCAAGGGAATTACCTTGTTGATGAAGGCAGCTAGAGCAACGGTTTGGCGACTCGAAGAGAGAAAATGGCCTCTAAATGCTTTACTGACCGAAATCAGGATTTATAGAAGAGCTCCAAATGAGATCGCCGCTCTTTGAATTCTTTAGCTGCAAAATAGGGGGGAGCAGGACCGGGAATGTGCAACTTTGGAATGGCGAAGACATGCGGCGACGACGGCTCACGGCGCCGGAGGGGGGCGCTGGAGAAGATCTTTGAAGCCACGGCGTGGGTACCAATCGCCGGAAGAGGGAATGAAGACTGTTACTCCAGCTCCTCCGTGAATGAAATTCCAGAATGCTGATATAACTTGCGATGGTGGAGACAAAATCCGATGCCACTTCCCAGCCAAGATGGAATAACCTAAGTTTTATCGAGGATTTTATGTGGTCACGCCAAGTGACGCGATCTTGAAGGGCGTAGGTTTGAGTAACTCAAATTCTTCGATGCCAAGAATGGTACTCTAAATGGTTGATCGGTTCTTTAAGGCTAAAATTTGTTTAATCGAACCTGAGATCTTTACATTTCTCTGTCCCTAAATCAAATTTCTAAAATGAAGATTATAAATGAAATGATGCGAAATTATTAATAAAATGCAACGCTACTAATTTCTACGTGCAATTGAGATACTAAGGACGCTTAGCTAATAATTTTTTCTTTTGTTAAGAAATGAGACTCGTCATGATTGTGTATCTTGAATCTTCTAACTTTGACTGTCGGAAAAACTCACGTGTCAACAATCATCATTAGCAAATATAAGCATAAATTACCATGAATATTTTTATATTATTCTTTGTGTTATAAATTAAATACAACAGTGCTCTAATTCTCAATTATTCTGGAAAAAAAAACTGAAAAGATGGGAATCAATTGTGACGACATATTTATTAAACAATGGACCAAATTGTGATAAGATTAATTTTGGGAAAATTGTCTAAAAAGTCTTAAAACTATTACTTTTTACCAATTTAGTCATAAATTTGTGCCAAATAAGTCTTAAATCATTTCAAGTTTGTCAATTGTGTTTATTAGGCTATATTTGGCTGAAAATCACTGACGTTGATGCTAGTCACGTCAATAAATTTTATTAATTTTTAGATTTTTTTGAGTTTTTTTATTAAATTTTTGTTTTTTTCCTTTCCTTTTTGTCCCTTCTACTTTTGTTGGGTCTTGGCAATGTTCGGCGATACCGACAAGGGTCGACCTTGCTAGAAGCTAATGAGGGTCGGCCTCACCTTTGCCAACTTCAAGCAATGCTCAGGGCAAACCTCACATGACACCGGTGAGGTCACCCCTAGCTAGCATCGAGCGAAGTTTGGAATCCCTTGAAGCTGGGGAGGTCGACCCTTGTTGGCCTTTAGCAAGGGTGATCCTCACCTAAAAGCGGGGAGGCTAGCCCTTACCAAATCTCAACGAGGGTGACCTCACTTGAGGCAAGCTAGGTTGCCCCTTATTGATCGTCACTTGTGGCTTGTCGCCAGCCATTGCCGAGGCCCAGTGACCAATAGAGAAAAAAAGGAAAAAAAGGAAAAATAAATGAAAATAATAAAAAAATTCACAAAATATTATTAAAAATTGTGCAGGTCAACGATTTCCGAACAAAATTGTCATGATGGACTTAATTGGCAAAACATGAAAAAAAGTTTAGGATTGAATTAGCAAAAGTTCAATATGTTTAGGATTTTTTGGGCAATTTAACCCATAAATCTCTCAAACCGCAAAGAAAGATTGTGGTTTTTAAGTTGATAATATTGCTTAAGAAAGTTTTAATCAAGATGATAAAATTAGGCATGTAAAGACTTGTACGTACAGACGATATATATTCATAGAGATTTGGCAATTAACCTAAGCAAAAAATGAAAGTCCAACTGGATACAGGTGGACAACAGCTGATCAAAGCTCATATGGAAAGACAGCTGCTGGTTAGTGCACATTCAACAGCAAACTCAAGACAAACTGATGCTGTAAATCTTATTTGAATTAATAATTGAAATTATTTTCCTCATAATCTTTTTTGGGCTATTATTGTTATTACCTTTTCTGAATCATTAAAATTCTATCCAACCGAATGGAATTATCCCAATTTCATCACACAGTATCTTTGCCTTGTATGGTAAGAAATCAGATTTCTATTGTTTTTGTATTCATCCAATGCTCAATTCTGGGTTTCTTCATTATGGTCAATCCGAATAGATTACTAAAACAGTATAAAAAAATTACGTGATATTCTTTCCGAAATCGGACATTGCCCTGGTATTTTCCTTAACTTGCATGAACCCTCATTTCTTATACTTAATAAAACCCTCTTCAATACTCATGATATGCTCGTACGTTTAGTCCCGCACAAGTTTCTCTTTAGTCATCAGAGTAGACAGACGACGAGCGCAAGATCGATGGAGGATCTCGGCATCAAGAGGCTAATGTCGATGGTGGCGATGCTGGTGTTAATTCTCGGTGTATCTGCAGTGGGAGTGCGGGGCTTGGATCCTTGTTCTGAGGATTGTATCTCGGATTGCAGGGATAGCCGTGTCCCAAGTTGTTACGCCCAATGCGTACGCGAACATCATTGTAACCCCCCTTCGACTACTTCTCTTGGTCACTGTGAACTTGGATGCAAAGTCACCAAGTGCAACGGCTTGAAATCGGGTACTGATCTTATCCCTCAATACTTGGTGTTATCTATTATTCATCTATTTCTTCTGTTTAACTATTGAAAAGCTTAGTTTATTATGGTTTTTGTGTTTGTATGATGAAAACTCCTTTCGGCGACACGGTATTTGGGGTCATCTAAATTGACTATATTGATATTTTCCCCTCTAGTACATACCTCAAGAGAAATTTATGATTCTTTATTTTGGCTATGCTGAAATCTCATTTATTCTTCTTAACAAATCGAGCGTTTATCTTTTTTTTTTTTTTTTTTAAATGGTAATCTTTATACCTACTTTCTCATTGAATTGTGAAGAAATCTTTCAAACAGTGTCAAATAAAGAATATTTTTTTTTTTCAATTCGTTCATGTTTTCCTAATAAGAGAAAATATCCTTTAATTAGAGTTTGGATTTGTGGGTTTTTTATTTGGTTTTTTTACCTTGCTCGGTTGCCATGTGAAGGACAATTCTCGACGGACCTATCAAAAGCCTGATTGGAAAGCAAAACATAGTCGTTTCCAATCTAACGTTTTGGATTGCCCTAGTTAAAAAAAGATAATGGTGGGAATTTGGGCCTCAACAAGGACGAGGTTTTAATCAAAATATTTTGATGGAAACGAGAGAAAGTAAATATTACTAGCAAAAGTCAATTTTCTTCTTCCAAACGTCTAAAGATATCTTATGTTATCTGCGCTGTCCTCTTCTTAATTTCCCAAGCAGAATGTTTTCTAATCAAAGTTTAACGATATTTGCAGATGCCAAGGAGCTTGAAGTTTGTGCAAATGCATGCTCGAAAGATTGCAAAGCAACTTATATTCCGCATTGAAACTCATAACCATGTTGTGTACTCGATGATATGAATAAATTAATGGGTCAACAAAAGAGTACTATTCCCATAAATTTAAGCATCGACTCCTCCTCCTTTGAAAGTGTTCGGCGCGAATTGGATTCAACAACTAAATATCTTCCATTGAATGTTGTTTTCCAATTTTTATTAGAGAAGATAGGCTCTATTGTGACTTCGGATAAGAAATATCATAGATGAACAAAAAAAAGAGATAACTTTAATTTGAACAAAACTGTACACATAAAAACCGTGCTGGAATTTAACCGATGACAAAATTAATACAACTACTTCAATAAAATTGAGTGTATGCTAAATATGCAAGAATTTAATCGATGAAAAAGTTTGGAAATATAGCCACTTTAATGGAATCGAGCGTGCACACAAAGTTTAATTAACACAAAACCTGGGAACACAAAGATACAATGCTAGAATATAATAGACAAGGAGACACTTAGAATAAAGATACACACTATATTTTAATCAACTATGCAGATCTAGAAACTGCAAAGAAACACGCTGAAATTTGATGCAAGTGTGGAAATTAAAGATATAGTGGAGAAAAGTAAAGATAATTGAAAGATTGTATGCTTGTTTGCGCGGTGGGGGTTCTCCAGTAGGTGAATGTTGGTATTTATAATGATTAAGCCATAACCGTCTCTAAGCAATTCTCTTGCAGTTGTAGCTATGTTCCCCTATCTTCGAAAATCTTGTGTCCATGCTCTCACAATGCCATAATCTTGTCTTCAAGCAGTTGCTTTCTTAAAATCGCGTTTTGGTTACTCAATGACTTTTGAACTCTGATTCACTAGTGGTTTCAAATTTGAAAACTCGTAATTGCATCCTAACACCCTCTAGGTATTCGATCTATCCTTGGTACCTCAATTGATAATTCATTGCTCCTTTTAAAGCAATACATTTGTCTATTATCACTAACCATGCATCTTCGACAATTGATCAATGGTCATTTATGTACTTTTATATCGACAAAAATTCCTATGGTCATCCACAATGGATCATATCTTTAACAATGACACGTACTCTGGTCACATATCTATTCATATTGATGATCTTTAGGTTTTAAATGGTATCAGAGCTATCAATTGCGAAAGCATCGTAGCCATGAGTTCCGATCTAAGTTTCTCAACAGAATCGAGTCTCACAACTCCCGCTGCTATTAGCATCTCAATTCTATCATCTAGAAATCTCATGGGGTTGGGATGAAATTCACTGGGGACAACTACGTGGTGTGAAAAGCTCGAATCCTCCCCTTCCTTCGAGCAAATAAACTGATTTCATCATCAATGGAATGCTGCCATATCCTCCATAAAAGATTATTGAAACTAATATAGATGGTTCTTCCAATATTGTGCCCAATCTCAAATACGATAACTGGTATACACATGACAAGATTGCTCTCAGGTAGGTCTTAAGCACGACAATCGATTCAATTATCGGTCAGTTATCTAATCTGAGCACCTCTCATGCAGTGTGGAATTTCTTCTCTGCATCTTTCGATGTCCAAAACAGTGTGCGAGCTACCCAACTGCGGTTGCAACTTCAGACAATGCAGAAAGATAATCAAATCGTGATCAAATTTCTTCAACATGCTACTTTTATATTTGATCAATTGGCCTCCATTAGTGAGATCATCTCACCATAAGAGAGTACCAAACGCATATCTTCCAAGTGTCTCGCTAACACCACTGCAGAACTTGTCTGGATAGAAGCTTTGCTACGTGATCTTCATATTTCATCTGCCCGCTCCTCCTGTCCAATCTTTCTACTATCCGTCTGACTGGCAATCCCTTTTTCCATGCTTGCACTAAACATGTAGAGATTGACTACCACTTTGTGCGCGAGTGTGTAGCCGAAGGACAACTTCATGCTTGGTACATAACCACTCATGATCAACCAACTGACATCTTCACTAAAGGCCTCTCCACTCCTCGGTTCCGACTTCTTCAAATCAAGCTTACTGTGACTCCTGCCACATCAACTTGCGGGGGATGTTAGAGAGCAAGGCTATAGCCCAGTAGAGATTTCCTCCATGATTATTACTTTGATTGTCCATGATTATTTTCCTGATTAGTCTATGTATATTTTATGTATGATTTATATAATTTGTTACTATAATTGGAGCCCTAAGATTGCTCCTCTTCTTTGTATTTAGTCCCATTCATTCTCTTACAAAGAGAGGTATAAAATATCATTAAACACAATATACAGGAGCAATTATGGCTTCCTCTAGCCACCACACTTGTTGTTAGGGGTGAGCATGGTTCGAGTTGGGCCGACCCACCCCCTAACCCTATGACCAACCCGCACAATACTAATCCTCAATTCTTAGGACCGAGGACCGACCCTATTGAGCTTGGGACCAAGGACCAAACCGATCTAGTGGGTTCAATCCGATTCCAGAGTCAACCCGGGACCAATCGATAGTTTATTTATTTCATTTTTTGTACTATCTAAAAAGGCAATCGAGGACTGGACTGACCCATGGGTTTAGTCCGATTCTAAAGTCAACCTAGGACCAACCGATAATTTTTTGTTTCATTTTTTGTACTCCTTGAAAAGGCGAGTGAGGATCGGACCAACCTTATGGGTTTAGTGACGAGCGAGGTAGGGTAAGAGAGGCGAGTGACGAGTGTCAAGTGGGATGAACGTCGAGCATCGAGCAGGGAGCAACAAGCCAAGTGAGCATCGAGCGGCGAGCGGCACGAGTGACCCAAAGCGAGTGAGGTGAGTGTCAAGTGGCGAGCGGAGAAGTTATTTCTTTCGATTTTGGCAAATTAAAGACTAAGAGGGCAAATAAGACAGAAGAGAACGAGTATTAGAGGAGGATGCCATGAGGAGCTATTTATGCCATTTTGAACGCCGTGAGGACTCCTCATAAAAACATATTTCTCCTTTGTAAATTATGACTTTTAATGCCGTAAAAGACATTAAAAGATCTAAGTTATTAAAAAATAGTGTAAAATTACTCGAACTCCTTACTAAGGAGTTATTTAATGTTTTTGACACCGTTTATTTTAGGGTTTTCTCTATATAAAAAATTATAAATAATATATTAGATATATAAGATATATAGAATCAGGGTTGGTCCGGGTTAGACCGACCCTAAACTTCCAAGATCGAGGACCAACTCGCACAGTACTGGTCCAGGAATTTCAGGACCAATGACCGACCCGATCTCCGTGGGAACCGGACTAGGACCGACAGGGTTGGGCCGATCCAGGGCCAGTCCAAGGTTGTGTAAGAGTTTTCCTGATGTGGGCTAAATTAATTGATATTGTAATTTACTATTTTACGAGGTTTGGTCTAAGGTGAGATAGAAGGTTTCTTAATTAGACTAATATGGAACTGGCTAGTGTGGGCCGAGTTGAGCTTGACCTGTAATGAGAGGACCTGGTTGGAAACTCTATAAATAGTGCTCAAGTCTCTCCTCTAACCTTGATTCTTACAAGTATCCTCACATAAGGAGCATTTAGTTAGCGCTAAAGGGTGAGGAGCCCGTCTCATTGAGTTAGTGACACGAAGGGCAATAGAGGAGAAGGACTTACGCGTGGATCATCGCTTTTCGCTTCCGCTTCAAGATTGATGGATCCCAAAATAGGTGCATTAATCTTTCTACTCAATTGTCTGTGTTCTTATTCTAGTTATGGAGATCTTGAGATTTCACGTTTTGCGTCCTACATGTGGTATCAAAGCAACCATAATCCTAGAACTTGAACGAATAGAAGTTTTGCCTTAATTTTGAGATTTTCGTGATTTTTCGTTCAATAAAAATCAAATTAATTATAAATTCGGACTGGACTCAGTGAGACGAGCAAATCCATGGGCGGCGTGTTGCCGGGGAGGCCCCACGCGTCCCCATGCGCCGCCAGGGCGTTGAAGACGCGCCCCATGCGCGGTCACGCGCCCTTACGTGCTCCCATGCGCGAGGCCCGGCTCGCGCGTGTGACGCAAGCGGGTGCTGATGTCACGATGACGTAAGCGACCTGGGCCCGACCCGACTCGACCCAATACGCGGCTGACCCGACTTGACCCGACCTGACCATTGACCCGACCCGACCCAATCAATTGGTCGGACCGGGCAGTTGGACCGAACGATCGAGCTGGGAACTAGTCGGACCGGTTTTTGACTGGTCTCTTCGCCCGCGCGTGAGTTCCACGCACCGCGCACTCAGGCGGCGCGTGCGGGCGTGTGGGAGCTCTGATGGGCGCGTGGTTGGCGGCTGCAAGTTCATATGAGTATTTCCTATCTTGTAGTGTATTTATTTTACATGTTTGATGATTTTATGGATATAAAAATACATACAAAACCCTAAATACGTGTATTTTTAGTGTATTTTTGCATATTTTTCTTGTATTTTTCTGTGATTTTGGAAATACAGGTGTTGGGGATACTGATATGTTATCACATAAACATTATAAAAGTGTTATTCATTAATAACATACAATAAATTTTAATTTTTATTAATGAATAAAGTAGTGTAATTAGCATGATATGTGATTTCAGTGATATGTTGCCCATATCACTAAAGTTAAAATCACATTTATATGGTATATGTGAGAAGTAAGGTTCATATCCCTGGTATGAGAGAGTTTCAAGAATTTAATTGAGTTGTGACCGCCAAAGTGGCACACTTGATTGGGTTTGAGAAATTTCGGTCTCATATAATGATTGGGATGTCTCCTAATCTAATGCGTTGTCATATTTCTAAAGGAGGTGATTATGTATTAGTTCATGGAGGGATACATGATGGTGTAGTAGAGGAGTGACTAATCTTGGTGGTTCATATGCCCAAATGTGATAAATTCACGAAGGTTAGAATATATTCTCATAACCGCTATTATGTGGGGAGTATACAATTGTATGTCATGTGTTATGCCCAAAGGTGATTATGTGATTTTGCATGTAACTTTCTGGATATGTATTTGTACGTCAAGTTATACAGTGCCCACATGATGTTAATTATATACATTGCTTGGTTTTCAGTCACATTTTATGTAAATGGTAACTCCGTCATAATTGAGATTCTTACTGGTTCAAACTTTAAGAGATGGAGAGAAGATTTTTTGTTTGCTATGAAGATCGTAGATGTTCATATGGCTCGTACTGCCGATTGGCCAGCGGATCTTACTGCCGAGATTATAGAAGCTTAGAAAGCACATTTTGCTGCTTGGGAAAACAGCAATAGAATTTGCTTACTGTCCATGAAGTGTTCCATTCGGGAACACTTGAAAAGTAGTTTGCCTACGAACTGCATTGCTAGGCAAATGATGGAAGCCTTGGTAGCTAGAAACCGTGTCTTGTCTAATGCTGAGATGGGACACACCTACAAACACTATTTACTATGAAGTATGATGGTTCTGGTGGAGTTAGAGATTATGTTCTGAGAATGGTAGATTTGCAGACAAAGCTTCAGGCTCTCAATGTTGTTATTCCCACTGCTTGCATTGTGCATCAAGCTCTAAATACTCTTCCTCCTGATTTTGGGATTATCAAAACCAATTATAGTTCCCAAGATGAAACCTGGTCAGTTAATGACCTGATTGCAAGGTTGGTGGCAGAGGAAGAAAAATTGAAGAAAGATAAAGGGCACATTGCCCTTTATGCTTCTAATTATGGTGGTGCCAAGGGTACGAAGTTGAAAAATTATACTCATAAGAGCAATTCTGAAGGTGCTGGTCCTTCCAACAATAAAAGAAATTCTGAAGGTGCTGGTCCTTCTAACAGTTTGGGTCCTAAGAAAGCATTCTTCAAGAAGAACGGTGTTCTTTGCTACTTTTGTAGGGAAAGAGGACACGTAAAGAAACACTGCAATAAGTATAAGGCTTGGTTATCCAAGAGAACTAAAAGTGAGCCTAAAGATAATGATTCTTTGGCATTTGTTTGTAAATCCAATCTATCTGAAGTCCCGACCAATTCTTGATGGCTAGATAGTAGTACAACTAATCATGTTGCATTTACCATACGGGGGTTCATAAATCGAAGGACGCCAAATCAAGATGAATCAAAGCTCACTATTGGAAACAGCATTGAAGTTGACGTCAAGTTCGTGGGAGATTTTGTTTTAATTTTAGATTCTGGTTTTAGAATGATGTTGAGAAACACTTTTTATGTACCTTCTTTTAAGCGGGATTTAATTTCTATGTCTTGTTTGGACATGTGTGAATACTCTTTTGAAATAAAGAACAATAGTATGTCTATATTTTATAATTCAAATAAGGTTGGGTGTTGTAATTTATCCAATGGATTATATCGATTGAGTTTATCTCCCAACGATATGTACGTTGCTTCTTCCGCTGAAAAAGTTGTTTCCAAAAAAGGCCTCTACCTAAGGAACAATCTTATGCATTGTGGCATAAACATCTTTGTCACATCTCTAAAGAAAGAATAGAAAGACTTATAAAGGCTGACATCTTGTCTACTCTTAAAAGTGATCTAGAGACTTGCGTAGATTGTTTTAGAGGTAAGATGACTAAAATAAAGAAGAAATCCACCGTACGAAGTTCTGACTTAAATATTGGTGGATCATACACGGCTACTTTGTGTAGAAATTTTTATTTCATCGCATTTATTGACGACTATTCCCGATATGGATACTTATATTTGATTAAAGAAAAGTCTGAGTCTCTTGACAAATTTAAAAATTTTTGGACTAAAGTAGAGAAACAGTTGGGAAAAGTTATAAAGATTGTCAGATCTGATCATGGTGGTGAGTATTTTGGTAGGCATGGTGATGCTGGACAACTTAAAGAGCCGTTTGCTAAATACTTAGAGGATTCTGGGATTATAGGTCAATTTATTATGCCCGGAAGTCTTGAACAAAATAGTGTGGCTGAAAGGCACAATCACACTCTTATGGACATGATGAGAAGTATGATTAGTAGGATCAATTTACCTGATTATCTGTGGGGTGAAGCTTTGAAAATAGTTCTTTATATTCTAAATCGTGTTCTTACTAAAGCGGTTCCATTGACTCCTTTTGAGTTATGGACTAGACGTAAACCTAGCTTGAATCATCTTAAAGTTTGGGAATGTCATGCAGAAGTTAAGTTATATAATCCAACATTGAGTAAGTTGGATTCCAAAACTACTTGGTGTTACTTCGTATCCTACCCACATCATTCAAAGGGGTATCAGTTTTATAACCCTGATGGAGGTACAAGAATTATGGAATCTTAGACTGCAAAATTTCTGGAATTTGATGTAACTGAAAAGGGTAGTTGCTCACAAACTATTGAAGATGAAAGTATGGAGAGGATTACTAGATCCCTATCTCATCCTGTACAGACAATTGTGGAGCCTCCTGCGTCTCAAACCAAGCTTGTTGCGGCTCAGGATCCTATCGTTGAGATAGCTCCTGATGAAATTCCTCAAGCCCGTCAGATTCAGAATGAGGTTGAAGTAGCTCCACTCAGAAGATCGACTAGGAAAAGACGTTCAGCTATACCCCCAGACTATGTTGTCTACCTAGGAGAGCATGATTATGATATTGGTTGTGTTGTTGATCCGGTGACTTATACGGATGCCATCTCATATCCTCAATTAGATTTATGGCTAGATGCGATGAAAGATGAGATGCAATCTTTGAGACACAATAGAGTTTGGGAGTTTATTGAATTGCCCGAAGGTTAGAAACCTATCGGCTGCAAATGGGTATATAAGACTAAAAGGAATTCCAAAAGAAAGATTGAAAAGTTTAAAGCTAGGCTAGTAGCTAAGGGTTTCACTCAAAGAGAATGAATAGATTATGAAGTAACTTTTTCTCTAGTTTTTTCTAAAGATTCATTTAGAGTGATTTTGGCATTGTAGCTAATTTTGATATAGAATTACATCAGATGGATGTTAAGACTATTTTTCTAAATGGAGACCTTAATGAGGAGGTTTATATGGTGCAGCCTGAAGGTTTTGCAGCAGATGACTCAGGTAAGCTTGTATGTAGATTGAAAAAGTCTATTTATGGCTTTAAACAAGCTTCTAGATAGTGGTATTTAAAGTTTCAGGGTATTGTTACTTCATTCGGATTTATTTAGAACAAAGTAGATCAGTGTATATACACTAAGGTTAGTGGGAGGAGATATATTTTTCTCATACTTTATGTGGATGATATCTTGCTTACAAGTAATGACACTGGATTACCACATGAGACAAAGCGGATGTTATTGAAAAATTTTGACATGAAAGACCTTGGTGAGGCGTATTTTTTTCTTGGCATTAAGGTCCATAGAGATCGTTCTCGCCGTTCATTGGGTTTATCTCAGAGGGCATATATTGATCGCATGTTAGAAAGATTCAATATGCAGCATTGCAAACTAGGAAATGCTCCTATTATTAAGGGTGATAAATTGAGTCTTTCACAATGCCCTAATTCAAATTTTGAGAAAGCTCAAATGAAGAATGTAGCTTATGCTAGTGTGCTTGGAAGTATCATGTATACTCAAATTTACACTAGACCAGATGTTGCCTTTGCAACAAGACTTCTAGGCAAATATCAATCAAATCTAGGGCGCGATCACTAGGTTGCTGCCAAGAAAGTTTTAAAGTACTTAAAGAGGACAAGAGATTATATGCTGATTTATAAACATGTTCCGGACTTGCAACTAGTAGGGTATTTAGATGCCGATTTTGCTGACTGTCAATATGATAAGAAGTCAACGATAGAATACATATTTATGTTGGTAGGAGGTGCAATATCGTGGAAGAGCGAGAAACAGAAATCTATATCTTCTTCTACCATGCAAGCGGAGTTTGTAGTATGTTTTTCATATGCTACTCAAGCTATTTGGCTCCGGAACCTCATTAGGGAGCTAACAGTTTTTGATTTTGTGGATAGGCCCATACAGTTATATTGTAATAATAACTTTGCAGTGTTGTTTATTAATAACAACAGAAGTCTCAAGGGGTCTAAACACATGGAGGTCAAGTTTTTGACCATAAAGGAATCAATGCAGAATGGTGACGTTGCAGTAGATTATATTCCTATAGATGATATGGTTGCAGATCCACTAACTAAAAGCCTACGCTTGTATGTGTTTAAGCAACATGTCATTAGCACGGGCTTAGGAGCATCTTGGGATACTATTATTTAGTGAGAGCTGTGTTTTTACTTTTCCTCTAATAAAGTTTTATTAATATTTTTATATTTATATATATTTATATATATATATATATATATATATTGATTGATAAAAGTCTCAATGTATTGTATAAACCTTGAGTAAAGGCTAGGAGCATCCAATTATTAGCCTTGTACATGTGTCTTGTTATACATAAAAAAAGGTTAACCGTAAGGACAAGACATATGTGGGTTCATTAGAATCATAAAGACATTCTCTAATAGGATAAGCTTTTTGTGATGCTTAAGATAAGAGAATGATGACTGACAAATGGGATCTCTCTATGAGAGATGTTATCCATTTACCACACTACCATATTGAATCCATATTAATAAAGTGGAAAGCACTCGTGACTGTGGAAGACTCTATGTATACATGCAGTTACCGACATGATTCGGTGCTTGAGACTTTATGGAATGGGATTGACTATTAAGAATTATTTCTAGACCAATGTGCGCACATACAGTACAATTTCAATTAATATAGCCCAAGTGGGAGAATGTAAGAGTTTTCCTGATGTGGGCTACATTAATTGATATTGTAATTTACCGTTTTACGAGGTTTGGTCTAAGGTGAGATAGAATGTTTCTTAATTAATCTAATATGGGGCTGGCTAGTGTGGGCCGAGTTGAGCCTGGCCCATAATGAGAGGGTCTGATTGGAAACTCTATAAATAGTGCTCAAGTCTTTCCTCTAACCCTGATTCTCACAAGTATCCTTATATAAGGAGCGTTTACCTAGTGCTAAAGGGTGAGGGGGCCGTCTCATTGAGCCAATGATACGGAGGACAATAGAGGAGAATGACTTGCGCGTGGATCATCGCTTTTCGCTTCCACTTCAAAAACGATGGATCTCAAAATAGGTGCGTTAATTTTTCTACTCAATTGTTTATGTTCTTGTTTTGGTTATGGAGATCTTGGGATTACACGTTTTGCGTCCTACAGGTTGACCCTAGACCAATGCTCACTCCTACTTGTTGTCTTAAGATATTGAGATTTTTCAATATGATTCCCTAGAGTATCACCTAGAAAGTTGCCCAACACACATATCCATTTCTCTTTTTCTTTTTCTTTTTGTGTCTTTTGAGCTATATGTATACAAACTATGTCCTACTAGACAGTTGTGTATGTTTCATGTTTCATAAATTGTACGATACTCATATCATGTACATCCACATACTTTGGGACTAGCTTTTTATCCATGCTATTTAAAGAAAAAACTTGCAATATTTTGGCCCAATATTGCCCAAAAAAAAAACCCAAGATTAGTGTATTTTAACAAATTTACTTCAAACTCTCAAATTGGTAATACTTATGCCTCATTTGTCCCAAACTAATAGACACATGCTACATTCGGAAGTAAGTGAGGCGCAAGTACATTAGTTTGGAATAAATGTGGCACCGGTTTATTAATTTAGGATTTTTTGTGATGTAAAAATTTAGTTTAAGGTAAACATAGCACAAATATAAATGTGATATGGATGTATTAATTCAAGAGTTTTTATAATAGACAAATTAGTTTCGAGTAATGTAATATAAATATTTTAGTTTGAGGTTTTTGGTGATGTAAGCTCTTTAACATTTATGTAATGTTCTGTAATGTTTTCATACTATGATTTCCCAATGGAGCTTATATTAGGAGTGAGCATGTCGGACTACCTAAATTGGGAAGTGCCCAAACCGGATGAGACCCGTCGATGTGATCCAATTTATGGTTCCATTTTTATGGAATCGGTGATTTTCGGTCCAGTTCTAGATTCCAGGGAGAGTTGGACCGATGGACCGGACCAACTCTTTTTTTAAATATATATTTTAATTTCTTAAAAATAACAATAAACTATAAAATAGTAACAACTCTAATATTTTTTAAAATTTTTTTGCTAAGTGATCTGTTCCCTGGTACCAAACTAGACCAATTAGTCCGATTTAGTTCCTAATCTTGAGAATGTCCGGTCCGATCCCCGATCCCCTATCCCAAAATTGAGAACCCGTCCTTCCGTCCGATTTCCAATTCCTTAGTGGGACTAGATTGAATCGAGATCTGATTACCCCCAGCTTAGATCATCACTTTCTTTGCGCTATGATATTTGAGCATGAAATAGTCCACCTAAGAAAGCATAAAGAAGGTCTAAGAATCAATGCAATCAAATCATTCTGAGTTGTAAATTTCTTGCACAACAGTTATATAATAAAAATTCTATCTATTTTATCGAAAATAAATAATTTGAAAAATATTTTTCTAAAATTCGATTATAAAATAATTAACTAATGAAAAATGTTTTCATAATCGATAATAATTTATTATTAAATATTATTATCAATGATAAAAATATTCTTTATTTATTTTACAAGTTATATAAGCGATTATTTTTAGAAATTTTTAGAAATTATTATTTTTTACGAAATAAATCGAGTGTAAATAAAAAAATTGATGAAGCCGTTGACATTTTTTCGCATTCGATACCTTCGTATTGCCGAAGATCGAATTGAGCTTTCGATTAATCCATATCTGCGCCAACGTCACGCGAAAAACGCAGTCGCGTCTTCCTGCCCCGTCGTCTTCAACCCCCTCTCTCTCTCTCTCTCTGCGCAAAAGACATGTCGAACGGCAAGCCGGAGCTCCGCCGCTCGCCGCCGCCCCTCGCCGCCGCGGCCGCCTCCCTCGCCTCCCGGCACCACCTCATCGACTCCCTCACCTCCCACATCTCCCTCTACGCCTCCCGCTCCTCCTCCTCCTCCTCCTCCTCCTCCGCCGCGATCCCTAGCTCCTCCGCCCCGCGGTCCTCCATCCTCAAGTGGCTCTCCTCCCTCGGCCCCCACCAGCGCCGCGCCCACCTCACCGTCGTCGACCCGGACCTCGTCCGGATCCTGATCCGGATGCTCGGCCACCTCCGCACCCGCGGCGGCGGCTCCTTCATCCTGCTGCCCGACCTCCCCGAGGGCGGCCTCCCGGGCCTCTGCTACAAGAGGTCGCGCGGGCTCCTGTCCCGCGTCGCCGCCGAGCCGGACGGGCCGGAGAGATCCGTCTTCGACTCGGTGCTGCTTTTCAGCTCGAAGGAAGGGGAGGGCGCCGAGGGTTGCTCGGTCTCGATGGATTGTCTAGACTCCGTTACCGTTAGCGAAGGGTTCGTGGAGAATGTGGATTCGTTTGTGGAGACGATGGATAAGGTGTCGAATGGAGGGTTTTTGAGGGGCGAAGAGAGCGAGTTGGGAGCAGATTGGGTGGAATTAGGTTGGTTGAAGGCGAAGGGATATTATGCCCTGGAGGCTTTTGTGGTGAATAGGTTGGAGGTGGCATTGAGGCTGGCTTGGCTGAATTGTCATAGTGGTAAAAAGAGAGGGGTGAAGCTCAAAGAGAAGTTGGCGATGGCTGGTGTTGCGGCCAATGTGTTTTGGAGGAAGAAGGGTTGTGTCGACTGGTGGTCGAATTTGGATGCGGAGGTGAGGCAAAAGGCGTTAACTTCAGTATTGGGAAAGTCCGCAAAAGCCCTGGTACACTTCAGAAACTTTTTTTATATAGTTGCCCATCAAAAGGTCAAACAAGGTTTTGAACATAGTTGTCTGTTACTTATATGAACACTTTATGATGGATGGATGTTTGATTCTTTGAGATAGTATGCTAGTTTTCACTCCACAACAATTGTTTTCAATTGCCCCTTGTTAGGCATCTTGGTTGCTTGAAGTTAAGAAGATGGTATGGTCTAGTTTCTGACCATTTTTTTTTTTTCAAAGACCCTGGAGATTCTGACGGAGGTAAAAAGTGCCTCAAAAGACAGGCTGTGGGCTTTCTCTCTGGAACCACATCCATCACTGAAGTACAATGAGAATGTGTCTTTGCAAAGAGTGGCGCCAGAACGTGCATCTGATGTAGAGTTTGGTTCAATGGTTATGCATAACTCTATTTCCCAGGGACATTCTTTTTTCGCCAATGTCTTCAATCGTTTGCTTGTACTTCGAGATGCCATTACATTAAAATCGTGTCTGGAAAGTGACTTTGATGGACGGAAAGTATTTTTTAGCTCCCTGAACACTGTTGGTACTATTTCTGATTGTATACTAGCAAAACTGCGGGGATTTCTTGTGATTATATATCTTGAGTGCACAAAACTTGAGCTTCTAGGAGAAGAAAGTTGTAATTTATTGCCTAAGAAGTCCAAGGAAAAGCATGGTGCATCAGGTTATAAAAAGAAAGGGAGGCCTGGTAATTTAAAGCGGTCGAATTCTACTGGTACTCCCAAAAAGGATCATTGTCTGACTGACAAATCTTGCAAGGTAATCATTTATTTAAATTTGCTGACAATTTTGTTGATAATGCCCCACGAATCTATTGATGATTCATTGTGAATAATTTATTAGGCTCATAATTTGTCATCCCTCAATACTTTGAAGTCAGCAAGCAACACGCATGTGGTTCTTCAGGGGAATGAGTGTCAGTTGGAGAGGTCATCTCCGATAGTCGAAATGGTTGCAATGTTTTTTTCTTGTTCAAGTGAAGTTCAAGTCTTCTGATTTTAACAGTCTATAACTGGTAGCATTTGGTCAGGAATCTGCCAAAGGAATTGTCGCTGGAAAAATCCAGACATCTGCTCGGAGGAACAAGAAAGCAAAACGTAAAAACAGAAATTCTGTCCTAGAAATTTCGAAGGAACATATAAATAATGAGAGGTCTTCCACTGGTGCTTCCTCTATCTCTAATACCTCTCAAGACAAGGCTTCGAAGTTGCTTGAGGGCACCGACAATTCAACTACCTTCGATTGTGCAAATCATGATTTTAGCAGAGAGTACATCTTTGGTTCAGATTCATGTTCTTGCAGTTCTACATGTGGACCTTGTGGAGTAGAGGGGCAGGCCCCCAAAAGAGATAAAGAAGACTCCTCTATTGGTTCTACAGTTGATTTGGGTTTTGGCAGTTTGGAGTGTTCAGAGACTTCGAATACTGCTGTTGAAAATCCTGTTTTTTCTTCTGTATCAGAAACACTAAATGACAAATTAAGTTGTAAAAATATACCTCTCAATCGTTTCCCTAAAGAGACTGATTGTGTCCCAACCAATGGAGAAACTGCCATTCAGAAATCTGTCAGCATAACTCAAGCTGATGTGAAGGCGGCAGTTTCCAACAAGCAAAGCACCGTCTGTGATTTGAAAGAGGACTCCATGAGGGAGTGGAGGAAAGGAGATTCCAATCAACCTGCACATATTACTTCTTTGGAGTGGCTTTCACATGAGTGGCCCAATGCATCTAGCACTTACTTTCCATCAGCTAACTCACATCTCCCAACTGCCACTGATAGATTACATCTTGATGCTGGTCATAATTGGCACAATCACTTCCACCAACCTTTTTTATCAGTGGTACATCAGACAAGGAATCCTCCAATTGAAAGTGGGTGTAAACAGATGCTAACACGGCCAGTACCCAGGAGTTCAGATTGGCCCCCAGTGGTACGAAATGCTTGTGGAGTAGCAGCGTCATTGACCTGTGGTTATGACACCGGATTCATCTCAAGACGTCATTCTACTTTCCATCAGGGTCTCACTACTAACGGTGGGCAGTATAATTCAATGGCAAACAACAATGAAAAGAAGTACTCTGCTGATTTTGTGGACATACCTGATTTGTTAAATACACAGGAACTCGTTGATGAGTGTGACAGCCACTGGATATCAGAAGAGGAATTTGAGGTTCATGGAGTGTCAGGGTTGGATTATAATCAGTACTTTGGTGGGGGTGTGATGTACTGGAATTCTTCTGATCATCCTGGGACTGGTTTCTCACGGCCTCCATCCCTCAGTTCTGATGACAGCTTCTGGACTTGGCAGGAAGCGGAGATGAATCGGGCAGTTGATGATATGGTTGCATTCTCTTCTTCATACAGTACAAATGGTTTGGCTTCACCTACTGCTGCTTCATTTTGTTCTCCATTTGATCCTCTAGTTACGGGACATCAGGCTCTTGGGTATGTCGTGTCAGGGAATGATGTACCTGGTCAGACGCTGCATTCTTCATCACCAATTATGGACAAAAAAGGCGAGGATGAGGCTTCTGGATCTTCAGCCAGGTTGCCAGGTGATCTGGAGGGAAAGACTGGAGACCCACTTCCCTATCCTGGTTTAAGACCAATTATAATTCCTAATATGTCAAGGGAAAGACCAATCAAGCGAGGTCATGATCTCAGAAGTCCTCGTGTTCCTCCAAGTAGGCGGGAACAGCCTCGTATAAAACGGCCACCATCGCCTGTTGTTCTTTGTGTACCAAGGGCACCGCGTCCGCCTACACCATCACCTGTAGGAGAATCCAGAAAACACAGGGGCTTTCCAACTGTTAGATCTGGTAGTTCTAGTCCAAGGCACTGGGGTATGAGAGGCTGGTACAATGATATTGGGAACTTGGAGGACAGTTCTCTGCACATTGATGGCACTGAAGTTGTTACGCCTTCTTGGAGAAATAACAATATTTCAGCTCATCCAGTCATCCAGCCTCTACCTGGACGTTTGCTGCAAGACCATCTTATAGCAATATCCCATCTGGCTTGTGATCAGGAGCACGTAAGTGTATACACTTGACTATGCTTCTTCCTTTGTTTTTGGTGGTACTGTCCGTGGTGATTAGTGGATGGTGTTATGAAACAGCCAGATGTCGCCTTCCCTCTGGAACCGCCGGAAGCAGACAATCGACCTTCTCAGACAGCATCTCTTTCTTTGATGCATAGCCTTCTTCATGATGAAATTGACTCATTCTGCAAACAGGTAGGAAAGTGGACGCAGAGTTTTTCCCATAACATTTCCAGGCTTGTCTCTTTGGAGCTTCCTTATGATATCCTTTCCCATGAAATATGAATAATTTGGTTGGATGGTGCTTTGACTCTATGTTTATATCTGCGGTCTTAGGTTGCTGCAGAGAATTTATACAGGAAGCCTTATATCAATTGGGCTATTAAGCGTGTCACGCGGTCTCTCCAGGTTCTTTGGCCCAGGTCACGGGCTAGTATCTTTGGTTCAAATGCAACAGGATTGTCGCTTCCCTCAAGTGATGTGGACCTTGTTGTCTGCCTTCCCCCTGTTAGGAACCTGGTATGAATAGATTTGCATGATTTTATAGTGTAATGTGTGGTGTTCTGTAATTCCCTAGGTTGGAGAATTTATGCAAATCTATATCAGGAACCGATAAAAGAAGCTGGGATCTTGGAGGGGCGTAATGGTATCAAGGAGACATGCCTTCAGGTACATCTGCCAAGTGTTCTCTGTCCTCTGAGGCTTTCTCATCTTGCTTTCCAAATTGTATTTGGGCAGAAAAAATAGAACAAATACTATTTGAGAAGTACATCCTTTTATTGATGTTACAAATACGCCACCTCGCAATTCGGGGCTTGTTCAGACCTTTAAAATAATTTCCATCTTACTAATACTTTAAGCTTTTTGGGTTGGAACTTCGAGAATGGTATTGGAGTCAAGTCTTAATTCTTCATGACTCATTATTTGATAATTGGTTTACTATATGGTTCTCGATTGTCTTCTTCTCTGTTCATGAATTCCACTTGACATTAGTCAGGTTTGCATGTGAGTTTAGATAGAAGTATGCGATATCAGTTGACTTGACGTTAGTCTAGTTTGCATGTGAGAGTTTGGTTAAAAGTATTCCATATCACTTGATAACGGGAATTTGTCCAGATGTTATACATCTTTAGCCTCTTTACCAGAAATTTACTTAAGTCATTATGAGGTTGAGATTTTATTACTCTCTCTGTTTTCCTTTTATTGTTTATAGTTTGGGCAAAATATGTTTAGTGTGAGTGATTTTTTATGTTTGAATTTGCCTATTATGCATATGAGCTCATTGCATGAATTGAATGCAGTACTTTTCCTGCGTTTAAAGCTAAAACAAATAGCCAAATAGTTTTAGATTTATTTTATTAATGCTGATTTGTTTGTAAAAGGAAATTTCTATTATTGCATCTTCATTGAAGAGTACAATTTACCATTTTGTTATACGTGGGAGGACTCATATTGTGCCAATGCCTGTTTCAGCATGCTGCTAGGTATCTTGCCAATCAGGACTGGGTTAAAAGTGATTCCCTTAAAACTGTGGAAAATACTGCTGTAAGGCCATTTGTGCTCTTCTGTTTTCACTTCTCCTTTGCCTTCTCTTTTCCGATATCCTCATAGTAGTACATTTTGGTAGATTCCTATCATAATGCTAGTGGTGGAAGTTCCGCAAGATCTGGTTTCATCCAGTGCTTCTAGTGTACAATCACCTAAAGAAGAACCAAGCCACAATGGTCATGAATTATCCAATCTAGCACAAGCACATTCAGATGTGCAAGAAGATTCTGCCCCACAAATGTGCTCCCATACAAACTATAATAACACTGATAGTTCAAAATCAGTTCGTCTCGACATCAGCTTTGAGTCTGCTTCACACACAGGACTCCAGACAGCGGAGCTGGTAATTTGTTTTTCACTTACAGACATATAGCTTCACATTTTAAAGTGTTCGGAGGATTACTGGAATCCAAGGGAAATTTAGTTGTGCCTTTTGTGAAATTATTTTGTCAGAGATATCTCAATTTAATTGTTGATACCAATCTCAAAGACTGTTTCTTTAATAAACCGCAGAGAACACTTTTTTTCCTGGTTAGGGGTGTTATTAGAGTTATTTTCCCGGGTCTTTGATAAGAGTCAAGCTAAATATTACGGAAATGAATGTAAGTATCTCCATTAGCTATTCTAGTGTTTGTCATCTGGTGTTAGGCTTGTCCTCTTATATTAGCTGAACTTTAATGAATCACTGATTTTTCTTAGTAAAAGGTTAGTTGTTATGTTCTAGCTTCAAGGAGAAGAATATACCTTTGCACGAATTTATTATGAAGGAGGTTCATTTGTATGAGCTGGAGCTGCATTGAGTAATATATATATTTAATTTGTTTGGCTCAGCCCCAAAATTTTCAATTATTTCAAGATCCAGTTTTCTAATCGTTCAATTTGCACTATATGGACCTGCAAAAAGTTTGATATCGTTGTTAGAGCGTGATGAATGGAATGTTGAGAAGTCATTATATTCAATGCTGTTGGCATTGTGTACATAGATTTGCACTAGTTGCAAATGCGACAAACTTCAAGTGTGCTTATGCCTTGATATAAATGACTTTTCACGGGTATAGATGATGGCTGCACTGCTTTAAACATTTTGGGATAATCAAACTGCTAAATTCAGAATAGTCTTTTTTAACCTTGCTTATCCTGAAAATTTGGTCCTTGGTATCATAATATTCAGGTAAAGAAGCTAACTGAACGATTTCCAGCTGCCACACCTCTTGCTTTGGTGCTAAAACAATTTCTGGCAGATCGCAGCCTGGATCAGTCTTATTCTGGTGGTTTGAGCTCATACTGTCTGGTGAGTCGTGCTATATTATGTCTAATTCTGCTCAACGCATCTCAATAATGAAACTTATTATGGTTGATCATTTCAAGGAATTAACCTCTTTCTAAGGAGATCTTGAAGACTGTCTAATATGTAGTAATTGCATTTACTCAAACAACTCAGCAGGTTACTTTGATTGAAGCTATCATGAAAATTGTTCGTCCTTAGCAAGTGTTTCATTGTTTTCATTTCAGCTGCTGATGCAGACTTTGTTCTAATCACATAGCCTTTTAATGGAAGCTAAACCTTCAGAAATTTTATCTTCTTCAGAAAATGGGGCTTTTCAGTATCTTGTTCTTGGAAAAGAACTAATATGATAGAAAGTCAAAAATAATGTCTTATTGTAATCTGGAGCAACTGCAGATGTGTTACCAATATGATAGATCTTTTCTCTTACTTATAAAAAGCAAAGAACTAATATGATAGCTACTATATGTGATATCAGTTTTCTTAATTAATTCGGGATGAAGAATGAGGCATTTTTGAGTCTTGTCTAATATCATAAATTCCCCGATTGACTTGCACTAGCATGTTTCTTGACCGGATGACCAGCCAATGTGATCTTTTTTGCCATGTTGATTCTTCCATCCTTCTGCAGGTGCTACTGATTACACGTTTTCTTCAACACGAGCATCATCTTGGACGATCAATCAACCAGGTAGACTTTGATTTTTTCTCAGTCTCGATGCAGTAATTTTTACCTTTTGTATATAAAGCGATGATATTGTATGAGAAGCAGTAAAGCCATAGTGCATATTGTCAGATATTCTTCTTCCCCTTTTTTCCTTTTCTATCTGTGCTTCTTGCACAGCTACTATACTCCATATAATTATCTTATTTCTTGCCGTGGAGAATATTTGTGCCCAAATTCAAGCTGCCTCTTCTTTGATTCATTCTTTTTTTTCCCCTCTTTGTGACTGGAAAACTGGAAGGTGATACTTTAAATGTTAGGTAGAGGTCTGCTGCTTAAGTAGTCTAGCTAATTCGAATTTTATGCGGTCCAGCTTTTGCCCTCTTGTTGATTTGAGAACAGCTTTGTTATGTGACTCCAACTGCTGTTCTAAGCAGTTTAATTAGATAAAACCTTACTGATAAACTAAGCAACTGTAATCTTTCATGTGATTCTGCATTGCATTGTTTAATATTTTTAAGCGCTATTACAGCCTTACTTGTCGTCAGGCATGAAGCATGAACGTTACTGGCATTTATATGTTTTGGCACTGCTTGTAGTTGTATGCTCAAGGGATGTTTAAATTCTGCATTGTCTGGGAAGGCTTGGATATTGTCAACACAGCAAGCTGCAGCAGATTAAGTTATTAATGATAACCTGATACAAATGTATTGATCCCTCTTTATCCACCCGTTTGAGAGTACATCTTTATTTGGAAACATTATTTTGCGGCGGATTATAGTGAACTGAAATTCAATCATTACTATTCTGGTCAGTATCTTACCAAGGTTAAGTAATATCATATATGTCATAAGTATCTGATGGCCTATTTCGCCTGGGGGGGTGGTGTGGCGGAATTCTCACTTATTGCTTTTGCGGGGAGCAAAAAGGAATTTGAGGCATGGATCTCGTCAGACAACGATTTCCACAAAAACATACGCTTTTGGTATCTGGTTCATAACGTATGTGAAAACACATGCCTTATGCACTCCTCCTTGTGCATATGTTGGGTCTTACTCATGATATATATGACATGGACATTATCGGTTTAAATGTTAAACTGAGGAGCAAATGCACCATAACAGGAATCATGGAGAATCTCTGGTACCATTTTAGACTACAGATTTATGCAGCCAAGGAATAAGTCTGCAATGCTTGTCAAAACTCTGGCATATTCCATAATAGATGCTCCGAATTTCTTATCTTCTTATTGTATACTTGCTACAAGATAGATGGCTGGGATAGTTAATATTTGTCATCTACTGCCTGTTGTGTAAAAGGTTATAAACGTTTTAATACTTCTTGGACATGTTGGACTGGTAATAATGCTTGGCCAAGATACTTGCCTACTAATAGCTGCATGGAAGGTGTTAATATATCAACCTCATCATTTTGCAAATGTGGTTTGCTCTAATAGTTGTTGTGATATGCTTATCATGCTGATTGATTAACATACTTTTGTGTGATTCCATTAGAATCGTCTATGCACGTTGTAGAACTACTTATGAGTATATATATTCCCAGCATTTCGCAGTTGATGTATACACTCTAACAGGCATTTTTTGTGTTCTATGGATATGAGGTGTCAAAAAATGTCTAGGCCTTGCTGCAAATTTGTGTAATATGTTTATCACTTGATATTTGTAGCTCTATGTTGTACTCGTTTTTGGCAATTGCCTTATTGTGGGTCTGATTATTGGTGGCAGATTAATTCGTTTGATAAATTATTGGAGTTCAATTTTAATTTTATCTTGCTTGTTTTTATGTGAAAACCTTACTTTAACTGCAGTCATATTTTTTTGCAGAACTTTGGAAGCCTTCTTATGGATTTTCTTTACTTTTTGGGTGAGTCAAAGCTAGACTTTTCTTTTCCTTATTTTACATGGTTTCAAATTATTCATCATCATTGGCAGCAGTTATTGACAGGTGTATAATTTGATTATCTAGGAATGTGTTTGATCCTCGTGAAATGCGTGTGTCTGTCCGGGGAAGTGGTTTATATCTAAAGAGGGAAAGAGGTTACAGGTGACATATGCTTCCTGATTCTTTTTATGACTCTAGATTGAAATCTGCATGATGGATGAGATATCTAAGATGACACCTTTTGATGAAATATCTTGCCTTCTGCAGCATTGATCCTATTCACATAGACGATCCGCTTTTTCCTACGAACAATGTCGGGAGAAACTGCTTCCGCATACATCAGTGCATCAAGGTGTGTGTTAGTGGAATTTCAATCATCTGGTGGGCATCTTGGCACAGTTATACCTAACTCATAACATATGCATGTTGCATAAGGTGAATTGTAGAATATTTTCTCCAGAAATTAGAACTACTCAGTGCTTACCTTTGTTCATCCTTCTAGAATATTTTCTGTTTTTCTTATCAGTAGAAGTATATCTATAAGAGGCAGCAAGGGGATGCCAACTTGTACAGAAAAATCTGTATTTTCTACTGAAAGTTGTAGGCAAGGTACCTTTCTCTAAGAAAGGAAAAGCCAAATGAATGGAGGCACCTTATGAATGCTCAATAATTTAATATTGACATGTTCACATTTTTGTCCAGTAATTTTGCATTTAGAGAATGTGAAGAAAAGTTAAAACAAACAGGTTAGCAAGTGAAATTTCTGAGAATTTCAAACCGGAAGATTTATTCAAAGTACTTAAACAGCGGACCTAAATGAGTCTATAGGACTGATTAGTTACTATGAACCTAAAATTATAGTGAGAGTGTATGTTGCTTCATTTTGGCTCTGATGCTCAGTATTTTGTACTGGTAATACAAAGGAAAGGCATTTATCAATATAAGAACTTTTCATACTCTATCCTATCATGTACTTGGAATTTTCCTTGTCAACAACTTCTTGTGCAGGTAGAGGATTTATCCTTTAATGTTATCTTTTCCATTTTAATCGATTTATTAATCATGCATTTCTGACCTTAAACGTATTTTAGGCTTGTATTAGCATCTTGGAAGTGTGATGATAATTGAGGAGGAATTTTTGATTTAGATCTATTCTATGTTTATGATATTCTGGATTGTCACTTGTTGCAGGCGTTTGCAGAAGCATATTCCGCTCTTAAGCAGGAACTTACTTGGATCCAAAACAATGGGGATGCACGTTCAAGGCCACCTTACAAACTGCTTCCCAAAATCATTCCAAGCTTCGATCCATCATGAGGTTTCTACAGTATGAGAATTCTCATCTTTGAGTGGCATTGGTCAACTGCTAAAGTACAAGCGCCAAATGTAGTGGTTTCTATTTGACACATTTGCGTGCATGCTTGCAGAAGTTTTAATGTCCCAGATGGTCGGACTGTTAAAGTAGAATATGCATGTCCACGGCCAGGCCTTGCCCAGGGCCCACAGAATGTGGGACAAGGTGTCATTGCAGCTTTGGATGCTTATGCCTGGGCACTATAAAGAAACCCTTCTAAAAGTTTTTGGTTGCTACATAGACTTTGCCTAGGTGTTCTCTTGGGGTTTGAGATAGCAGCATTCCTGCAACTCCCAATGTTGATGACACGAGAAATTACATGTTAGCATTGCCATCAAGAAGCATGCTCACAGCAAATCGGTAAGTGAAAATCTGGGTGCTGCAAGGGGACCTTTCTGAAAACCGTTGCTTGTGGCATCAGTTTTTCTTGAGGCGCTTCATCACACAGTGCAAAAGAGTTTTATGACTCACCTTGTGTTCGAAGTATTTGCCAGAATATATGTTGGCTCCCAAGTTACAGGGCATTGCTGGAAAGCAATAGCTGAAGGGCAGAAGCTGGAAGGGCACTCTTATGTATGTGGTCTTATGGGCAGGATGGTGAGTTTCCCGTTGCAATGACTGCCGCATAGTCTCCTGAACTTGCTATATTCTCCAACTTGTTGACTGATGAAATTGCCCCATCTAGCAATTGAAAAGTCTATTCCATCGACAAGCATGGGATATGGTGGAGACTACAAATTCTTCCTTTCAACGTTATCTATCTTCTCATGCAAAGCAGTGCACCTGCCAAGATATATATTAGCATACTAAGGACCGCAACTCATTGAAATAATATCTGTAAGTTGGCCCATAAAATCAATTTGCTTATGGTAGCATATAATTGCAATTATGGCTTCGTGATGTCATAGGAGGTTTTTGGGAATGAACAATCTTCAGAGTGTACATGTGGTGTTAGCAATTTCTTTCTATTATTCTTGCTCTTTCAATTAAGATGCAAGAGGGAAATTCCACTTTGCCTTCATTCTTGTTTGTGTAGCTTCAGGAAGTGTTTACCTGACTGTTTAAATGCATTCTTTCGAGGTTGCATTTGTTAAATGAAGAAAGTCATCAATATCAGATTTTGCCTACTCTGCTCTTCACCAATCAACTGCTCTCACTAGGAGTTACTTTTCATGGACTGCAAAATCACGGTGAGATCCCTATGCTACAAGTGAGGTTATCATGGGCACACATCGTGAGATGGAGCTAGTGTGCCAATGTGGTGTGTTTGGATTGGATGTTATTCTGGTTCGTCGGATGAGATTTCATTCCAGACTATTCAATGAATGAAATGCTTAAATTTTCATTTTAGGACCTAGCTTTTCAGTGCTACAATTCAAAATGTCTTAGACATGTCATTTAAATTCTGACTTTCCATAGTCACTAATAAGGATATTTCTTGGTGTATTTCTTCCTGCAACCGCCTTCTGAGATCATTCTAATCGTAGAAACCTTTATTTGTAATTTTTTTTCCCCTTGAAAAACTTTCAAATGCTAGAAGAGGCCGAGAAGCTGCGTTTTTTCTGAAAAGAGTCACCTAAAAAGGCAACCTTATAAATAACAATTGTCCTGAAGACTTCAGAAGACTGCTTTGACTAATGCCCTTTTCTGGAGAGATCTGCTGCGTCTTTAACAAATCGTTATCGAAACTAATGCACTTTGGACAGAGATTAAAAGGACGGGCGCTTGATCCACTACCATGAAAGTAATATGTTGCAATCCTACTATTGCAATGGTACTTACTGCATTCTGTCAATTTATAAGTAAATTTGCGCCAGCACAGAGATGTACGGCACCATTAGGTCTCATCAATGTTGCTTTGTTTGTGGGGGTATAAGCATTTTGGAATTGCACTAAACGATCGACAACGTGCAAACGCTAATAGGAAATTTAGGACGTGCATGACCAAAATTTTCGTTTTTCTATTTCCTTGTTCTTCTATTTCCTGAAGCAGGTTTGGAATAAAATTTGTTTGATAACACAATTTCATTTTTTTATTTTTGGATGGATTTCATTTCGAAATAGATTCAAAGTAGAAATTAGAAATTAAAATTTTTGTTGTTTTTTTTTTAAATTTTTGAAACAAAAGTGAGAAATGAAAACTCTTCTCATTGTTTACTCACATCCCTGTCCACCACCACTCATCGCCTATGGGACGTCGGACCCCTATTGCTGATTATTGGATGTTTATCGCTCGCCACCGGTCGCTGCTTGCCTAACATCAGCCGCTTGCCCTACCAATGGCTATTGGATGCTAGTCGCTTGATGCTCGATGCCAGCTACCTGCTACCAGCAGCCCCCTATTGGTCACCAGATATCGATTGCTGCCTCCCTAGAAATAGAAATTTTATTATATTATCAAATGAATTTCTGTTTTAGAAATAAAAATTTGATTTGTTATCAAACGCTTTATTTTTTTTTTTTTTTTAGAAATTCATCAAGAGGATAGAAATTGATTTATGTGCAAGAAATTTTGTCATGTGCGCTCTTAAAGCATGCGTGATAACCATTTTTTTTTTCTATTATTGGAAATGGGTTTGAAATAAAAATTCGTTTTGGTAACGCAATTTTATTTTTCTATTTCTGAAATAAGTTTTTACTCCATAAATAGGTTTAAAATAGAAATGAGGATTAAAAAGTTATATATTTTTTTTATTTCTAAAACAAAAGTGGGAAATAAAAATTCTTTTCATTGCTTGCTGTCACTATTAGTTGATTACGCGCCCATCATTGCCTGTCATCTCTCGCTATTGCTTGGGAGGAAAATGTTGTGTCATTATCAAATAAATTTATATTTTTAAAATAAAGATTTTGTATGATTATCAAATACATATTTTTATTCAAAAACTCATTTGAAAAATATAAATAAAAAAATCTGTTTCTAAGTAAAAATTGATTTTTAAAATCGAATGGTAATCATTTACGCACTCACTCGATCGAAAAACGACCGGCGGTGCTTACAATTCAAATAAACGTGTCATGATTTATTTTATTCTTTTGGCGTCAGGTAGTGTTATTGGAAAATGTTGTATCTTGTGGCTACAAAATCATATATGTTAAATTCGTCTCAATTAATGTCATTTTTAATTATATTAAGTGTCAAATCATGTCAGAAATTGTCGGCAGATAGTTGGGAGTAGACACAAGTAAAGGCACTAGGACATTATAGACTTGTAACAAATTGACTATCTATCATAGTAAATTTCTGTATGTCACTTATGTAATGACGACGACAATTGTAAATATCTCGCTAATGTACAACTGGTTATTACAGGAACAGCCTTATTTCGTTATTGCCATCAAACTGGCCATCAAAACTCATTCTCATCACAGCGGAGTGGATCAAGCACACGGGTGCACGTCCTCGTTCTCTTGCTACTACTACTAGTTTTTTTTTTTTAGAGACAGGGGAGGAACTAGCCATACTGGGACCGACAACAAGCGCCAGAACGCTTCCTGTAACGCTAGCGCAGGACCCACCACCACGGCGTCACACTTAATACCACTAGCGGCTGCACGCTGGATTTTGAACCCGTCCCCTTTGTGAGGGGGATGGAAGCCCAAGCCAGCGCGGCCACCATATGGGATGGTTGCTACTACTACTAGTTGTTTTCCGACATTACCACCATTCAAGAGCCGAAATAAAGCCGACGGACCATCATCGAGCCCCTCCGCTGTATCCTCGATGTACACGATCTTCCCCTCCCTGATGTGAGGCAGCAGGAATTCCGGGAACTTGGGGTACGCGGCGAAGTGATCATAGACGGCGAATCCCTCAATACGAACTCTTTTGCAGAGGGCGTGCATCAAGTTGGTGACTCGCTCATGCGAATCGCTACTGTACGGCGACACCATACCACACAAGGTTATCCCGCGGCGAACTTTCATGTTGAGTAGCACCGCCTCGAGCATTTCCCCCCCGACATTGTCGAAATAGGTATCAATACCTTCAGGAAAACATCTGCCAGTAGTTCAAACATGCGAGTCGTCACAACTCTGTACTCTTTTTCATGTTGCAGCAGCTCACAACAACTTAATGTCGCGTTCTATATACCTTCAGGAACCGACCCCTAGCTTTAATGCAACGTTTGATTCGCGAAAGAAACAGTGATGGATCATAAAAATTTGTGGCCACAAGCCTCTTCAAAGCAGCATCGAGATCGCGTTCTTCTTTGTAGTTGAACGCATCGTCGAAACCAAACGTGTTCTTCAACAAATCCACCTGCGTATTTGGGCCAAGAAGAGAGCAGTGTATGTAGGTAAACAATTTTGTGGAGCATCACTTATGGAGAATTCATTTTAGCCCTGCAAATAAGCTAGGGAGAACAATAAAGTTCGAAACACAAAAGCCCGCGAACCTTTTCTTTGCTTCCGGCGCAGCCAACAACATAACACGCCGTCAGCTTTGCGAACTGTCCCACGATCTGTCCTTTCTTGGCGGAACATACCTTGTGGAAGCCAACATAAGAGGTCATCCCCGGCATACCTAATGAAAAGACGGAACAGCAATTATCAGCTAATCGATGTTGGACTTCATTTCTTTCTTGTCCAGCGATACTGCCCGCTGAGGTATGGATAAAAGATTTGCACAACTATTCACCGAGAAACAAAGAGCTACAGAGTCCCGTCAATTGACATACCAAGAATGCCAAGGTAGTAGGAAAGAGGCGCACCAGTGTGCTCGAGGCCTTCAAGGTTGGTGATGAGACTGTACTCTTCCTGTAAAGACCCGAGCCCCACTGTGTAATATTGTCCGCTTTGGACACTGAGTCCTCACGGTTTTAAAACGCGTCACACAAATTAAAGGGGCCCAAGCCATTATAAACTGGCTCAAGACTCCCCCCCTAGCGATGTGGGACAAGAGGGAGAGGGACCCCTTCCTTGCGCACGTCCGGGGACCAAGGCACGGACGCACCGCCATCCCTCCTCCCCGCGCACCACCGCTCGGGCCGTCACACTTCCCATCCAGTCGTGCCCCCAAACTAAATCGCCCACTTTGAAATTTGGGCTCCCAAAGTCCACAATTCTGGAAACTCCAAACCCAGTAATTGGCTGCATTTTCCAACATCACCTGGAAAGAAGTCGCAACATTGAAATGTGACAAAACGAGGAAAACCTAGATGTACTAAGAAATTCTTGTGGAACTTTCTTTTAAACAAATCACGAATTGAATGATCGACTCCTTTTTCTACCAATAGGAAATTGCCATATCATTAAATGAGTAAAAAAAACTTTAGTCAGACTATGACTGCATACAAGAGCCTGCCAATGAAGCTAGCCATTTCCCTTTTTCCTCGTAATGCTAATGGCAAAACTTACATACTTATTCTTTTTAACATCGCTTTCGATGTCGTTTAATTTTATCTCGAGTAAAGCTGCGCGGTGCTGACATGTAGCTTAATTGACCAAAACGAGGGTTGATGCTTCATAGGCAGAGATCCAGCGTAGGGCGTGCCTTTGGACTTGCTGATCGATCCAATTTGCTGTAAAGTCACTTCGCAGCATTTCTTTTCTGCGGGTCTATAATCCAAATTTAGGACAGGCTACGCAAGCAGATGTAAGCGAAAAAGAAGCAAGCAGATGAAAGTGATGGTGGTCGGGAAAAAGAAGCCATGGAGCTAGAAATTAATTTGTTATTCAACTAATTTTAATCGAAAATTGCTGGCATTGTCGGCAAGCAACATCGAGTGATGGTGGTTGGGAAAATTACAAAAAAAAAAAAAAATAAATGTTATTAAACAACTCTTTAGTAAGAAGTTTAAGTAATTTTATGTTTTTTAATAACTTAGGTTTCAGTTTTAAATTTTTTACGAATGAAGAAAATGTGTTAATTTAGTCTTAAACTTTTTGAAAATGTACACTCGCCTCACTCACTTTAGGTCACTATCCAACTAATTTTTCTTAGCTAACCTTGCTCATCATCAAACTCATTAGGTCGACATTGACAAAAATGAAATTTTTGCAATTAATTTTTTTCTTTTTTTTCTTTTTCCATCTTTCTCGATTCTCGGTCCCAAAATTGAGGACCAACACCGTCGTTGGCTAGGCCTCAACCCCTAACATTGACAATTTTTGCAATTAAGTTTTTTCTTTTTTTTCTTTTTCCATCTTCCTCAATCAATGGCCAGGCCTCAACAATAGCCGGCAAGGACTAAACTAGCAAATAAAAAAAAAAAATTGGACTTAATTAGATATAATTAAAATGTTTATCAATAAATTGACATGAATGTAATAAATTTGGAATTTATTTTTTTTAGTAATTTTCCTAAGTTGTCCATTGTTGATAGCACTTGTGTTTTTTCATCATCGATGATCAAATATTTCGTAGAAGAATAAAGTCAATTGTACCTAGGTACCATCATGTGCATTTACTATTTGCACAAAAAGAGATGGTTTGAAGAAAACTGCGTGGTGTTACCAATAATCCCCAGCCACCGTGTTGAGAAAGACATTTCATGCTCTCACAACTCTATGGTTTCGGGTGAGGCTACAGATTTGGTAGCTAGACCTTTGAAAGTATGAATTGAACTAAGCTATGATCAATAGGGAAAAGAAAATTAAAGGATTTTGTTGGTGTATTTGTCAAAAGATGAAAGAGATGACAATGGATGGATATTAAAAATTGAGAATCGTGGAAATTTACGCTTTTGCATCTATGCTTGGGTTGATCTTTTTTCTTTTTTCTTTTTTTATGATTTTACTATCAATTTTTGCCAATTTAGTGTCAAACTAGAATTTTGCTACTATTAGAATTTCGTAATTTCTATATAAAATATCTCATTTCGCTTGGAGTTTTTAGTAACTTTTATATATATATGGAGGCTCCCTCTATCTATATATGCAAGCTTTTGGGGTGTACATTTTTTAATAGCAATCAACCGATAGGTTCTATTCCAGATAGTCAGATTCCAACCCTTTGTATTGTCGATTTCACCATCGTTAGTCTACCTTACGAGAGAGGGAGTGTAAGAATAAGGGAAACTAAAAGGTTTCTTGGCTCATTGGAAAAGGTAATGACGTGGCTGTCCGAGTCCAAAGTTTTGTTCAATTACTGCTGAGTTGGCAGTTCTTGCCAACTTAGAAGAAGTACCGCGAGCATTGAGCCGGTTCACGGAAATGTTGGTGCCCAATAGAATACCAAAAAGTACAGGTAGTCAATTGCACAAAAAGGATAAGTTCAAGTACTTTTGCAATTGTATTACTGTCCATTATTTATTTATCAATCGGATTTACTTTATATCAATCCATCGCTTAGCATAATTATCTGTTTTTTCTGTTCGGTATAATTATGTCAATTTCCACTATAAATAGTATAGTATTCATAATATGGTAGTTATCTTAATTACTAATTCTATTTTCATATAGTTATCAATTTACTTCAATATAAGCATGTCATGTGATTAATTTAAATCATAGTAGAAAATAAATTACTATGGTCCGGTTCTTTTCTAGGTATCAACCAGACATTGGTAAATTTTCCTAAATACAAATAAGCTATTCGTGTGCTAGTAACTTAGGCACCTGTGACCAGAGACGAAGCATGGTCACTAGAAATCCCAGACCTAGCCTCGATGGACCCCGACCCTAGTCTAGGGATGCAAACACGGGCACTTGGGTCCTGACCAAGAGCACATGCATCAATCTCAAGTTTGCAAAGGCCAAGCCCAAGGCCTTGATGCTTGTGCCTACATCCCTAGCACCTAGCCCCGCGTCTAGGGTCCATAGAGGCCTAGCTAGGGACCTAGCCCTAGGCTCAGGTCTCCAACACTTTGAGTTCTCATCTAACGAGGATGGCCAAAGACACTAGTGCCCATGCTCAAGCCCCCAACTACTAAACTCGTGTCCTTAGTGCCTGAGCTCGAATCCACAAAGGCCAAGTCCAAGTCCATCAAGACTAAGCCCAAGACCTTTGTGTCGGTGCTTGGGTCCCCAATGCTCGGCTCAAAACCCTGAAGCGTCTTGCCCAAATCCCTAGCACTCAAGCTGGGCCTCAATAAACTAAGGTGCACGCATTGGGGTCCCGAGTTAGGGCCTTAATGGACCAAGGCTCAAGTGCAAGGGATTCGAGCATGGGCGTTGGGGTGTTGGGCTTGGCCTCGATGGATCCAGGCCCAAGCACCGAGTATTAGGACACAAGCACCGAGGTCCTAAGCCTTGGCCTCAATGGGCTCAGGCTCAAGCATGAGCATCAAGGTCTCAAGCTTGACCTCAATGGTCCCAAGCACTGAGCACTGGCACTGAGGACTTGAGCATAGTCATGGGGATCTTGGGCCTCGACCTCAGTGGACTTGGGCTTGGGAGCACAGGATTGAGGTATGGACATCGAGGCCTACGCTTGAGCTTGAGCACTGGGAACTTGAGCTCGAGTACTGGGGGCAAGCCCGAGTGCTAGCACCTGAGCATGGTTGCCACAATCCTGCACTTGGCCTTTATGGACCCATGCCGAGTATCGGGGCCTCGATCGATTCGGGCATTAGCACCCAAGGCCTAAGCACTGGCATTGGGGTCCCGAGCCCAGGTGCCGAGGACTCAAGAACGAGTGTTAAGGTTCTCATGCCCAAGCACAAAGATTGGACCGATTTTGGTCCAAGAATCAACATTTGGTCATATTTTGAAAAATAATTTTCAATTTTTAAAGAGAAAATTATTTTCCTAAATTTAAACTTAGGTTTTCTAGTGACCGAAAAAGTATTTTCTGATTACTCATTTTCCAAACTTATTCAAACGCTAGAAAAAGAGTAAAATGTTTTTTTGCGAAACAAACGGAGAATCACTTGTTGTTTGCTAAGCTATTTGTTATAATCATATAAAATACCACTTGATGTTAAATACATGTCGTAGTACCCGTTAATATCTATGGATTTGAAATTCTCCATTGAGTATCGAAGTGATAATTATTATATTCCCTATGCTATTGATTTTAAGGGTGCTGGGAGCTGCGAAGATATTGACTCCGTAATAGCTATGTTGTTCATGAAACTAAATAGTATGATAGGCATTACATTTGCATTGCTCGAATCAAGGAGTATAATAGCTACTATTACAGCTTGGTTGGGTAGCAACTTAATGGCTATCATTTTACGACCTCATTCCATTACTGCAATCAGACGAGATTGTGTTTATAGAAATGCAACATCCCTTCAGAGATTGATTGTCGCGAGAGATATGCTTGTTGTCCATTGTCTGAGGAGAATAGTCGACTCGTCACTATCAAATTCATGTGGTTTTTGGCATCGGCAAGTCAAGATTCCACCTACCCAGTATAAATTCAAGGGCTCGGTTTCCAATTTTCTTTTTCTTTTTTTCCATTTAGTATGATTTATCCCAACTTTTAGATTCAGGACCTCTTACTTGTAGCCTGCAAGTAGTGTGCAATTGCAATGACATACTTTGATCTTCGTGAGAGTATGATCTACGAAATTAGGCCAGTTTCGCCCGCGATTTGCTTTTGTTGGCAACTGCAATGATCCATAGCCACCGTCCATCGATATCCTTTTATCGTTGGAGAATCTAATAACCAAGAAAGGTCATACATGTGAATGACTATGGACAAGATACAAAAAGATTTGTTGGAAAACCTATCTTTCTCTTGGGGCCTGAGTACTGGCAAATCTAGCCAGTGTTCGGTAGCATTAATAGAACGGCATTTAGGGTGGGCACGAGTTCTAAGCTTCTGAATTATCTCTAAAGGGGCTCATGTACTCCATCAGTCGCCACCATTTGACAAAGCTAGGAGCGGAAAGAGGGACTTGAATTATCAACCTCAGCCTTGGTAAGGCCGTGCTCTACCATTAAGCTATTTCCAATTCACAGGTCACTTGATATGGATGACTTTTGTTTTTTTAAGCCAGAAAACGAAAGCAAATAATAGAACATTATTACCACCGCCTTCAGAGGCGCAGCTAGCTTGGGCTCTCTCCCCCTCACGAAGGGGAGAAGTTCGAATCCCAGAGATGGCATTAAGGATTTTCACTTGGAGTACTGTGGTGGTGGGTCCTGCAGTTGCTTTCTAGGATTTACTCGTCGGCTGTCGGCTTACGGGATTCCCTGGTTATCAAAAAAATAAATAATAATAATAGAATATTATTTCACTTAGCCACCTCATAGAATTGACAAGTGTCAACTTACCATGTTTTTTAAAACCCTCCTTTATGTAAAAAAAAAAAAAAAAAAAAACGTGAAAAGAACATCAAAAAGCTTTCTTTAGTTTATCTTCCATTACTTACCAACCCAATGACTGCTGAGGGTTAAGGGTTAGCTTCGCGTTGTTCTTTTTGGAACTAGGCCATGCAAGGAACTAGGGTTCCAACTGCACTAGGGAAGCATTACCGATGAAACAAATTGAATACCGGTACGGTCAGCCTTTGGGAAATTGTATACGGCTGGAGCTGGCCGGGGATTGAATCTGACCTCTAAAGAAAATATCAATAATGCGTCTATTGCATTTAGGCACAATGTGAAATTTTTTGTTTATTTGATAACATCTTTTGCATCAAATAAATTTCATTGAAGTTGGTCTGATCAGATATTACTGTGGAATTAGCCCAATATGACAAATGGACTTGAATTTAGGAGAAAGGAGAGGCCCTAATTTTTTATTTTTTATTTTGAATTCTCAAAACCAAGCCCATGCAAGTAAAGCCCTATTCAAATTCGGCTAACCCACTCATTCCTCATGCACACATGACGATTTTTAAATTAGGAAAGTGCATTTTGGGGCAAAACTGAGAGACCAAGATTGCATACATCCCTTGAAAATTCGGTCCCATGGGAAATAAAGAGGAACATGCTTGTTTCTTTATATGAGAGCTGTATAGTAACTTAATCCCAAAATGAAAAGCGAATTATTCTTTCTTGCCTTTCAAGATCAAGATCAACACCATTTGACCCAAAAAAAAAAAAAAAAAAAAAAGAAGAAGAAGAAGAAGAAAAGATCAATATCAATATCTATAAATTCCTATGGCTGGCCATTCATATCGCACATCACTCTCTCAAGTCCGTTCGCATGCTTTCGATCATGGATATTCTTGAATATACATGAATGTTCTTGCATTTCCTTACATGTTTTTGGCACTGGAATAATTTTGGCCTTTACATAGGCAATAATGGTATTTCGGGCAATCGTCAATTTAGAACTTTAGTAAATTAGTCTCATCATTTGGTTAATTAGCTTTAACATTGATTTCAAAATTAGTTTTGGATCTTAAATTATTTAATTTCAGCATTATACATTTAATCAATTCATCAATAGTAGTTTTTATAGTTAGAATTAATTAGGTCCTTTTATGAATTAAAAATTAAAAAAATTTAGATTAGCGTCTTGTTTTTAGTTGCATTTAGCTAGTCTTTGCATTATAGAATTAATTCATGTTTGATTCTATCGTATAAATCATGATATTTATTATGCATGTCATTTAGTGATTTAGATTGTGCATACATTAATTGCGGCATCTAGGGAAGTCATGACATCATGTAGCCCTTAGGATTAATTTTGCATACATTATGTTGATTATATCGAGATAATCTCAAAACAAAAACAAAAAAAATTAGTTTAGGTTGTATATCAGTTAGTTTTGCAGCATAGAGATAAGTGAATCATAATTAGTTAATTTAAGTATCATTACATTAGCAATGGCCGTGAATATAGGTCATGCATAGACTATAAAGTCGCATATTTACCTTTTCTATTCATAGTTCACAACGGTCCTATCCTGGGCCATAGTAGCAAAGCCTTGTTTAATGTTGTCCGACAGAACTCAGTTTTAATTTTTCCTTTGTAATTTATTTAATGCAATGGCTATTGGATGCTCATCTTTATTGCTTGGTGTGCTATGTGTGATTACTTTTTACACGTTAGTGGTTTAGGATGATAAAATTAATTAATATTGCATGCAAACGCTTTTCAATAAAAGAGAAGAGGTACAACAATGACATTAAATTAATCTATCGTAATCAAACCCCTGAATTTGGGAATCTCTAATTCTAAGGGATAAAATGTTCTCTCACATCCTACTCAAGTTTCCAATTGAATTAGTGGTGGCTCTTAAATCAAATGAATTGATTGAGTGAGAAATCAAGTTGCTATCGGTAGGGCTTAGAAGACCTCGTTCCAAGCGTGAGCACTACTTCATAAAAAGACAAATTATATCCCACAAAATAGATAATCACATGTAAAAAAAATTATTACTAAATAAAAAAAATATTAATATCATTAGAAAAATTATTAAATTTCAAAGATGAAAAACACTTGAGATGTTGGCTTTACATCTAACAACAAAACTATTGTGCATTATGACTTCTCATTTGTTTTGCTCAAATCAAATTGCTTTAGAAAGACTCTCCAATGGCCTAAAAACATTAGTGTAGTTGCTTTCATCACTCGTAACCTAGGATTGCAAGCCGTCGTGACTCTTACATCACTAGCATCTTTAATAGAATTGCTCATCATTTCTTCATCGCTAACATTGTTTTCATTAGTGAAGTTGCTTCCACCACAAACTTCCTAAGATAAGAAAAAAAAAATTAGGTATCGTATGTCTAAAATATATACGAAGAATCCAATTGCAACTTTAAAATTGTAAATGTCATATATGACTTATTGTTCAAGTATTATTATTTTAATTTGTTTTTGAAAATAAAAAAAAAAAAAAAAAATCTCATCTTGTTCCTTTTTAAAGTAGTGGAAATCCCACCAATTTGTTGACAAAGCATTATCAAATCAGCAAAGCCCGTATCACTCTTCCTAACTTCAAAATCGGTTCGGTGACTGACATTCCACCGACCCTTTTGTAAAGTAACCGTACGGTCATGTATTCATTTTCCCATTATGAATTGTCACATCTTGTCCAAAGGTTCCCTTGTAATCCCAACTCCTCGTCCTAGTCACATTTACCTCTTTGCTAAAATTATTACAATTATTTTAGCATTTTGCACAACCTCTTTTTTTTTTTTTTTTTTTTTATTATTCTATTATAAATAACTCCCACCAAGAATGAAATTGCAGACATTCACCACGAAGTTCTAATCTTTTTAATTTTTCATTTAATCTCTTTTGAGTGTAATCCTCCTAATAAGTGCTAGTGTATAAGCTGCTCTAACGAGAGAACATAATCGAAGCAATAACTCTGCTGATTTGAGGAGGAATTTTCATGTAGCACCAAAGTTCCTTTCCTTCCAAAAATAATAAATAAAGGGATTCCAAGTTAGCTCCTCGAATGTCACTTTTTAGTCTCTTCCTTCATTTCATGAATTGCCCAAGCATATTCATGCTCTCATCCAGCAGCTGATGTCTCGAAACCCAGAAGCTGCAAGACATGCTCTCAGATTTAGCCTGGAAAATAAACTGTGGAAAAGCAAGTAGCTTTGAGATTCAGCTTCTCGCCGACATGTTTCACAAGTGCCATCAATGCTACACCATTTCCTCATCCTATCAAAAGTTTGCAACTAGTGAAGTGTTTCCAACCATCATATAGGGCGAATTGTGGGATGTTTGGCTAAAACCAAAACCGGTCTATGCCACGCAACTGGTTCATCATATGCCATCTTAGCAATTTCCAAGCTTCAACTTGATTATTAGGACCACAAGTCAAGCCACTACAGATCATAAAAATATCAACAATGCCATAACTTTTGTACTATGTTTACTTGAGTTTTTCGCTCACTCGAGTACCTATTACAGTTTCAATCCTACGTGGTTTCAATTGAAGTCCAACAAGAAAAATTCTTCCTCTGATGTAGCACCACCTAACAAAATGACGACCTTTTGGGAATCCCTCTCTCTGAAAATCTTAGATTTCATAAAACTTACGAAGTTTTCTCTTTCCTCTTCCTCTCTTGCTCACTTTCGCTTAAAATAAATCATGCTTGGAAGCATAATTCAGTGACTTCGACGACATCAACGATGACGCTCCTCTGTCATCCATCAGCATTGGCTCTTCTCTGTCCCCGCGCTCGCTCTGAGAGCTTGAGATTCGTTGGTGGAGGAAATAAAGAAATGGCTATAGGATTACTGAGAGAGAGTGAGAGAGAATTTTTTTGAGATAGGGCTCTTCGCCGACGAATGGCATAAACCCTCTCTCTCTCTCTCTCTCCTTTACTTGCTTTGGGAATCCCAATTTCGTCTTTCACGAATTTTGCCCCAATTTCAGAGTTAGGGTTCTTCCCCAATTTTGATTGAATTTTGCTTTAATTTCTTCAAATTGGATTAGGTTTATTCAAATATTTCTTTAGACAACGTCGGTTAGCATCTCCAGTGCTAACTTTAGCTTGCCGGCACGCCATGTCAGACAGTTTAATTTATTTTAATGCCACATTGAATTTCCCGGAGAGACAAATCGTCAATGACACTGAAGTGATCGATTTTTCAAAATTGTGACACTTAATGAGCAGGAAAAAAAAAGTTATGGCACTCAAATAAGTGCTCTACAAAAGTTATGGCACTTCTACTGTTCTCATCCCCTCCTTCAGGCATTTTTTTAGATGAGATCAAACTATATGAGCATCAAATTGTAGGGCGGAATCATAAACTAGAGAAGTGCCAATGATCAGCCAAGTGATGTCGTTTTACCATCACCAATTATATGCATCATATGCGTGGCCTAAGAAAACTCCCCAGCTCTAACGATTTCCTCCATGCATTTCCGCTAGTGATCTTCACTTCAAGCTGCCATTAACTGAAGCTTTAATCCAAATAGGTGTGCACCAGGCAACCCACAAGGAGCCGCGACCTCGTAAAGATTACAGTCACAATCCCAGTCAACTGGATTTCTTAGCCCAGTCCACCCTCACACTTGAGCAGAGATATCATTCCATGCTACCTTCAAGATCTACCTCTACAAGTATCACTTTGTCATTCTAGTTTCCGGGACACCACCAAATGAATCATTCTATACATCTCCACTTCATGTCCTTCCATCTTAAGAAAAATAACTATAGGAGAAAAGTTCAAATATACTGTTCAGCTTTGCTTCCTACTATTATGGCTATGATCAGAACAGACTCTCCTTTCCATAAAACCTAACAAAAGAAAACCACCTTTTGCACTGTTTTGCATGATGACCCAAGTTTCATGTGGATCGCAAGCTTACTCTCCACACCCCCACTGACTAGAAAGCAAGCCTCGTTTCGACTTCGACATGATGTTGTACTATGGTAAGTTGAGAAAAGCTCATCACAATGTTTGACTCTCCTTTTTGGGTGCTTTTGGAAGTCACTTAAAAGCCAGCAAAATCAGTCACGGGTGGGTTATAATCTTTATTTCTCTCGTTTGCCTTTCGGTTCCAAATTTCATCCACCACCCGAAGTGTGAGGAAAATGATCAAATTTGAGTTGGCACTCACTCTCATGGCCTTCCCCTTTTGTGAATTTGTCATCTTCCACTTCACCTTTTTTTTTTTCCTTCTTTCTCCTTTTTTTTGATCTTTTCGAATGGACTAAAGTCTGGCGACCACAAATGACACACTCGCAACATATTTATCCTCCATTAACTTCCGTCAAATTTTATTGTATAATTGCTTTAAGCTAAATGACATGTGACAATAACTCACCGTTTTGGATAAATTCATTTACAGATATATCAGGTTTAGAATTTTTGGTAATCTAAAAATTAGTTTAGGGTGTATTTGTCATAGATGAATCAGGTTCAGATTATTAATATTAACCCTTTTGACTTTTGAACCCTAGGATCATTGGCATTTACATTTCAGTATAGCATAATGTAACTAAAGGGAAATCGAAAAGTCATTTGGACTTCAGTTTGGGATTTCTCACGCCCCGGATTGATGATTGTGGTATAAGATACCTTTTCTGTCATTCCCATGCTCTTCTAGC